>KE370886.1:330696-341855 GCA_000418225.1 Zizania latifolia
GGAGTCGGCGTCGCCGCTGACTCGAGCTGTGCTCTCTCTCTTCTGTCAACTCAGCCATGGGATACTACTACCCACAGCGCCACTGCCAGCCACAACAGGGCTGCAACCATGTCCACTACCACCAGCTTTGACGCCAACCCTGTGGCACCCCCCGCCATGGCGAGTAGCTACATGGCTTCACCGAGCCCCTGGACAGGCGTCCGGGGCCATGATGGAGGTGATCGGAATGTGCCACACCAGTTACCACATGGAGTCTCGCTTGATGAGGTGCACCCTGGCCATAGCCATGGCCATCATGCCCAGTTCGCCGGCGAGCTTGAGCTTGCTCTGCAGGGGAACACTTCAGCCCCAGCGCTGCGCATCGATCATGGCGGCTCCAGCAGCAACTTTGGCCAAGCCAGCAGCAACACGACGAACTGGTCCCTGTAGAGGCCGCGTTCCAATCGCGATCTTTCTGTAATCGAGCTAGTGATTCATGAACTGAAGAGCCTCATGCTGCCTGCCTGCCCCTCTTTTGTGCCACATTTTCATGTCCCGTTTGGAAAGGAAATCCCAAGGCGACTGGCGATGATCGATCTCTCTACGAATAAAATTGTGCCCATGAACTCAAACTGTAATGTCGCGTTCTATGTAATCCTGCACGGATTTGAACTATCAGTGTTATGCTCTCTTTGTGTTGTTCATCCTGAAGCTTTCTTTTCCCCATTTTTCTGCTACCGAGTTGTCCTTGGCACAGATGTTGCAGTTTCGGTTGGCAGGAGTACACACTTTGCCTGATTCTGCCATAAGCTCCGAAATTTTCAGCCTGCATTGATCTTCCCCGTCTGCAGCAGCTAGCTATGCTTTCCAGCCTTCCAGGTGAAAGGGCATAAATAAAAGGCAAACATGCTATCATGGTCTCATGCATCATGCCTACTTCACAAGTGTACTTAAGATTTGTAGAATTTATGTGCCTACTCTACTACTGAGTGGTCTTGCCAAGAATCAGTTCGAAGGGAGTCTGCTGATGTGAAGTGAGAGACCACACGCACAGCGTGGCTTTGCAGCATGCTCTCTGCACCAGTGGTGTTCTGTTGATGCCTGCCTTTGATGGGCTGGCTGAGGTGAGAGGTTGATCAAGGTTGGCAGCTTCTTCAGTCTGAAAAAGTTCAGATTTGCGGAGAAGTGGAGAACGGTGATATATTATTCGACACGAAAACATTATCACTGGCTTTCTCTGAGAGATACTGTTGCTACGGAGAATTTTGTTTCTTTTTTGCTTCTATTTCCTCCCAACTGGTTGGTCAGCTTTGGCTGTGAGCACTGGAACAGACTTTTGCTGTTTGCAAACAGTATACCTCCAGGTCCGACAGAGCGAAGGAGCCCACAATAGAACGGAGAACACATAGATGGCCATAGAGGACACATACAGCACACTGATGTAGTCATTGTAACATAAGATTTGACACCATGCTAAACAGTGCTGTAGCCATATGTTGAGCCTGTGATAAACAAACAAAACCTGTGGATCTTAAGGTCACATGAATGGTTGACAGAATTGAGAATTGTAAAACAAGCATTATACTGCAGAGGAGTCTCGCACCGGGTGTATGATGTATATGGTAGAACCAGAGATAGCAGTGCCAAAATGTGCCATCCTTCACACCGTACTAACTTGAACAGTTATCACCTCGATCAAAACATACAGGGCTTATTTGGGAGGAGGGGAAGAAAAACCTTAGGGAATGAAATCTTTTAAGGCTTGTTTGGTTGCCCACATTCTCGGCCCAATCCCCGTGGATGGGTCGGGATTTTAGTTTAAAATCCCAGCCCATCCATGGGGATTGGGCCGGGAATGTGGCCTGCCAAATAGGTCCTTGGGGAGATTTTTGACATAACATTTTACCCTCCAACTCTCTAGGGAGAAATTTCTCACCGGGGAAACATTTCCCGCCGGTGTCTGGGAACCGAAGAGGATAAAAATCCTCTTGTTCAATCCAAGCCAAAAAAAAAAAGATCTATCTTTTTTTGCAATGCAATCACAACAAAAAATATACATAACCGCATCATCTATCAGTAGGTACCATTTTTCTTTTCATTAATAGAAACCCAGGCACTAAGACAACAGTGTTTTTAGTACAAATCAAACTCTGTTAAATTGTGTCAATTGATGTTCCAGAAATAAGTATATATGTTAACATTTCTTAAGCTGATAAGATGAACATAATTCTGATTTCTGTTTACCGGCATAAACTCATGCAAGCAGGGCTCTAGGTGAGTTCATACTTCATACAAACTAGTGCCTCACTTGGATGGCATGGCAATGATAGCCCTGAGAACATAGAAGCAAATAGCAAAACAGGCGTTCATTTTCAAGAAATTTACAAAACTGTAAATTTTACTGCTCAAAGTATTACTATCAGTATCATATACAATGGAGCTCTTTAGCTGCAGCAGTACAACTGTAAATTTGAGCCCTGCATGCTTGTTTTCTGTGGAAAACAAGCAGGCAGCACTATTGCTACGAAAAAAGATGCATGGAGGAGCAGAGAACACAATATGCAGAACTGCATACTCTTCCTGAAGCTTTATATTCCATTCTTGTAGCTTTAAACCACCACAGGAGGATTTAGATGTTTGACATAGAAAGGTGAATCCGCTTAGTAAACGTCTGAATATTTAAAATATCATCTGAACTGAACCTGCATGACAAGGATAAGATTTCTGTTGCTCCACTGTCGTGGGAATCCAACGCAGTATGCAAAAATATTACTGAACAAGATTGCAGTGCTTATGGAATCATCACCTGTGGTAACAAGGGTCATTCTTTGTTGCCCCTGACAGAGTGAATCAATGACCATCTTCATTTTTCCCAGGGCATTCATTTGCCAATGCCTCTGCTGATTCATACTGAAAAGGGGACAGGAAGACCAATTTTAAACGCATGGAAGATGCTATAACAAGACTACACTATTTGAAATTGCAGAGGCAATTAAAAAGATCCAACAAAATATCATGATCACAGATTCCCAGCAAAAATGTAGTCCAACTTGAGCAAAAATATCATGAGCCATCGTGAAAGGGATGTGAGCAAGTTGGCACCAGATCCCATCAGAACTCAAACGTTCCGACGTTGAGCGTGCTCAGACGAGAGTAGTACTAGGATGGGTAACCTCTTGGAAAGTCCTCGTATCACATCTCCGACACATGTTTGAGTGTATACGCACAAACACTAGAACTCAACAAACATCAATTTTATCTTAGACTTTAAAAGAAGCAGCGTTATCTAGTGGTGGTGAGTCTGCCATCACCACCACTTCTTCTCACAGCAAAACAAAACTCTCTAGCTTCAGCTTCGTTCATCTCTATTTGTATGGTGTTCTTTTAATGTTGTAATTTTTTTCTCGTTGCAATGTATGGGCACTCCGCTAGTTAGTTATTAAAAGATCGAATGAAGTATGCACATTATTTAAATAGCTGACTTATTTCCAGAATGAAGCTGAGTAGCTGACTTTGCAACCACAATAAAGGCAATAATAGTGTTCAACACGAAGCTTAGCCAAATTGTTTTGCAAATCTTGCAAGAATAAACACATGTTAATCATGTTCCTTCAGCAAAACTGGTAGTCTTGCACAAAGTTTTCTCAGATAAAAAGGAAGACCAGATAAGAATGTGCGGGAAAGTATAGCGCAAACATAAGAATTCATAATTCTTTCTAGCCAGTGCCATTGTCACAACAGATCATGAGTCATGAGTGTAACATGCACTTGCTAAGCAAGTATAGTTAACACTTTATAGAAACCAAACAGATAAGGATGCAACGGCTTTACAAGTACCAATGGTCATGCTCATGACAATAGGAAATCATGACGAAATGCCTAGACGGTCATATACACAATATATTAGGAAGATATGTGCTTGTGACTAGCTCATAATTCCACATGGAAACCTACGACAAGTATAGTGATCTGTCCAAAATCCCAAAGCTCATATTCGATAGTTCAATCAATGAATCTTGCGGTTTATGCTGGAATTTTGGACTAGATCTACATAAATATTTTAGAAATTCCTAAATAAATCTCAAAGGCTCATATCGGGAGTCGGAGGTCGGCACTCGGGAGTCGGCACTCAGGACTCAGCACTCGGGCAGTCAGCAGTCAGGACTCTAATGGTCAGCAGTCAGGATTCAGGGGGTCAGCTAGCCGAGCCCGACTCCATGTCCGCCGAAATACCGGCTCTCCGTCTTGCGGGGATTCAGTTCTCTTTGGCCGTTCTGATTTTTTGGGAACTTTGTGAATTTTAGGGATATGAAAACTAACTCGATTTAGATCATGATCGCGACACGAGATCGTGTTACTCCCATATAAATACCCGTCCATCTGGCCGGTTCCATATGTGTGATCAAAAGAGATACAACAGATTAGATCAGAACAGATCGATTTGCCTCTCCTCTCTGTTGCGCTGCCGCAGTAGTCTACTTCATCTCTTTCTCCGGCGTGCACCGGCGAGAGGGAGAGCAGGTCTCCGGAACCTCTCGCTCTTGTGATCCTGCACCGAGAGAGAGCGAATAAGGTTTTTGCGAAGCGCTCCGCGCGACTGCTCACGTCCGTCATCACGGCGCGTCTTCCGTCCATGTCTACCGTCGGTCGCCGTCGGGTACTGCGATCTAACACCAACAGGAGCAACTCTGCACCGACCGTGGCTTCGTCTTCGGTTACCGTATAGTACGTGAGCTACTTTACTATTTAGTTATTGGTCATATTGTGTGAAACCATGATTACTATGTTCAAGTTTACTAGTGTGTTAGATGTGTACACGCTAGTTCTTGCGATTGTCATAATTTATCTATTTTGGAAATTAATCTTGCAATTGCCTAATATTCCAACAATCCAAAAACCTTATTCTAGGCAATCTGCGATTTACTCAATGGCTGGTTTTGCGGATGCACTAAGGCCCGAAAAATTTTCTGGTGTGCATTTTAAGATATGGCAAGCAAAGGTCTGTCTCTGGCTTACTGCTATGAATGTATGGGAAGTGAGACTTGGCAAACCTGAAGGTGAACTCTCTTCTGATGAGCAGAAGAAATTCGCGGAGGCCAATAGTCTCTTCGTGGGATGCATTCTAGGCATGCTCTCTAACCATCTGTGTGATGTTTATATCACTGTGACAGATGGAAAAGAGTTGTGGGATGCTCTGATTGCAAAATATGACGCATCAGATGCAGGCAGTGAACCATACCTCATGGAGAGCTTTCATGACTATAGAATGGTGAATAACTATTCTGTGGTGGAACAAGCTCATGAGGTTGTGTGCATTGTCAAGGAACTTGACCTCGTTAAGTGTCTTTTACCCGACAAGTTTGTGGCAGGTTGCATAATTGCAAAGTTGCCTTCTTCATGGAGGAACTTCGTCACTACTCTAAAACATCAGAGACAAGAAATATCAGTTGAAAATCTGATAGCGTCTCTTGATGTTGAAGAGAAAGCTCGGGCAAAGAATGCTTCTAAGAAAGGAGGCGAGGGCCAGTCTAGCGCCAACTTGGTACAGAAATCCCCACATAGCAAGAGCAAAGGGAAAAATAAGCCTAACATGGTGATGAAGAGACCTTTAAGAAGAAGAAGAAAAATAAAGCCGAGTTGAATTGCTTTACTTGCGGTGAACTAGGACATTTCTCTAAGGATTGTCCAGATCACGCAGACCGTAAAGGGCAAAGGGCTAAGAATATCAACATGGTGACCATCAGCAATACTGAGAATGGGTACGGTAATCTACCTACTATACTTTCAGTATTTCAAACTGCCAACTGGTGGTTTGATACGGTGCCAATATTCATGTGTGTGCTGACATTTCTATGTTTTTCTCTTACCAGGCCGTCCAGGATTCTTCTGTCCTAATGGAGAATGGATCACATGCTTCTATTCATGGTGTTGGCATGGTAGATTTGAAGTTTACTTCGAGAAAGATCGTGCAGCTGAGGAACACGCAGCATGTCCCTACTATCAACAAGAATCTTGTTAGCGGTTCTGTTTTGTGTAAGGACGGGTTTAAGGTAGTCTTAGAGTCCAATAAATTAGCCTTGTCGAGACATGGACAATTCATTGGTAAATGTTATGATTGCGGATGCCTGTTCCGCTTTTCCCTTCCAGATTTTAGCAATAAGTCAGTGAATCATATTTGTGGCAATATTAATGATGATGCAAATGTTTGGCATTCACGTTTATGTCACGTTAATTTTGGCTTGATGTCTCGATTATCCAGCATGAGTTTAATTCCAAATTTCACCATTTGCAAAGGTTCTAAGTACCATAGTTGTGTGCAATTGAAGTAACCTTGAAAGCCTCACAAGGCGGCTGAGGAGAGAAACTTGGTAACGCTAGAACTCATACATTCTGATCTTTGCGAAATGAATAGTGTGTTGACAAATGGTGAAAAGAGATATTTCATGACATTGATTGATGATGCGTCTAGATTTTGTTATGTTTATTTGTTGCAAACTAAGGATGAGACATTATACTACTTTAAGATCTATAAGGCCGAAGTTAAAAATCAACTAGAGAGAAAGATTAAATGTCTAAGGTCTGATCGTGGTGGTGAATATTTTTCCAAAATATTTAATGAATTCTGTGAGGAAAATGGTATTATTCATGAGAGGACGCCTCCTTATTCGCTCGAATCAAACGGGATTGCCAAGAGAAAAAACCGCACGCTAACTGACTTGGTTAACGCTATGTTAGATACTGCCGGTTTATCAAATGCATGGTGGGAGGAGGCTTTGTTCATTGCAAGTCATGTCCTGAATAGAGTTCTAAACAAGAATAAAGAACAAACTCCATATGAGATATAGATTGGAAGAAAACTGTCACTTTCTTACTTGCGTACTTGGGGGTGCTTGGCAAAAGTCAATGTCCCAATTGTGAAGAAACGTAAGTTGGGACCTAAGACAGTGGATTGCATCTTTCTAGGATATGCTCAGAGTAGCATGTCATATAGATTTTTAGTAGTAAAATCTGAGGTATCTGATATGCATGTTGATACTATTTTAAAATCTCGTGATGCAACATTTTTTGAGAATGTGTTTCCTATGAAAGATATGCATAACACTGCTAGATTTTCTACTGAGATAATTCCTGAACCTGATTTACCTATTAATTTCGAGTCTTCTGAACAACTTAATCAATTTGAGGAAATCCTTGAGGAGGATGACAGTGAAGCTCGTAGAAGAAGTAAGAGATAAAGGGTTGCAAAATCCTTTGGTGACGATTTCACTGTGTACTTTGTGGATGACACTCCTACTACCATTACTGAGGCATATGCATTTCCGGATGCAGATGATTAGAAAGAAGCTGTCCATAATGAGATGGACTCGATTCTATCCAATGGTACATGAGAGATAACTGAACGACCATATGGTTGTAAACCCGTGGATTGTATGTGGGTGTTCAAGAAGAAGCTTAGGCCTGATGGTACTATTGAGAAGTACAAGGCTTGGCTTGTGGCCAAAGGTTACACACAAAAAGAAGGCGAAGACTTTTTCGATACTTATTCACCTGTCGCTAGACTGATCACAATCAGAACATTACTTTGCCTGGTTGCCTCATATGGTCTTATCATTCATCAAATGAACGTAAAGACAACTTTTCTAAATAGAGAGTTGGATGAGGAGATCTACATAGATCAGCCTGATGGGTTTATAGTGAAAGGTCAAGAGAGCAAGATGTGTAAATTATTAAAGTCTTAGTATGACCTAAAACAAGCACCTAAGCAGTGGCATGATAAGTTTGACAGAACACTAACTTCTGTGGGCTTTATCATAAATGAGGCCGATAGATATGTATACTATTGACATGATGAGGACGAAGGAGTTATACTATGTCTGTATGTTGATGACATACTGATCTTTGGCACAAATATTGATGTGATCAATGATGTCAAATATTTTCTATCAAAGAGGTTTGATATGAAAGATCTAGGAGAAATTGATGTAATTCTAAACATTAAATTGATTAAGGGCAAGAATAGGATTACACTTTCGTAATCCTATTATGTTGAGAATGTCTTAAGCCGTTTTGGCTATAAAGACATCAAGCCTTCTCCAACACCTTATGATCCTAGTGTGATACTTCGAAAGAACAAGAAAATTGTCAAGATCAACTTAGATACTCTCAGATAATCGGTTCACTCATGTACCTAGCTAGCGCAACGAGACCCGACATATCATTTGCTGTGAGCAAATTGAGCAGGTTCATGTTCAACCCGGGTAGTGACCACTGGCATACACTTGAAAGGATTATGCGCTGCTTGGTAGGTACTATGAGCAATGGGATTCACTATTCTGGGCACCCCGCTGTGCTTGAGGGATATAGTGATTCAAACTAGATATCTGATGCTGATGAGCTTTATGACATGACTGGGTATGTTTTTACCCTTGGTGGTGGTGTAATATCATAGAGTTCTTATAAACAGACTATTTTGACGAGGTCAACCATGGAAGCAGAACTCACTGCTCTAGACATAGCAACTGCAGAGGCAGAGTGGCTGCGTGAACTATTGATGAACTTGCATGTGGTTGAAAAACCAGTGCCTACTATCCTTATGAACTGTGACAATCAAACTATGATAGTTAAAGTAAACAGTACTAAGGATAATATGAAGTCACCAAGACACGTTAAAAGACGATGGAAGTCTGTCAGGAAGTTGAGAAACTTCGGAGTAATAAGTGTGACTTATATTCAAACAGATAAAAACCTGGAAGATCTCTTTATAAAAGGGCTATCACGGAATGTGATAGAAAATACATCGAGGGAGATGGGTGTGAGACCCATATGAATTGCCATAGTGGTAACCCAACCTATGTGATCGAAGATCCCGTGAATTAGGACCTGGAAAAAAAGCTATTGGTTAACTGAAGGAGAGTAATTTCTATTTCTAACCCTCTCCAAGTGAAGATGCAATACTCTCAGATACTGTAAGGCAAGCTGGCTTTATGCCTTAATGTATTCTGTTGGCTTTAATTAGCGAAGATGCTATCCCACAGAGCATTCTTGAAAGAATACACCTATATGAGCCCGACTGTTTAACGTCGTAGTCCACGAGACTTGGGTGATCTCTAGTAAGCTCATTATGAGACCAGGGAGTACGACGCATATGCTCCACCTGTGGGGTAGGCTACTAGCAGCCAAGTACTAGTTTGACTTTGAGTGAAACTTGTTCACAGAAAACTTACACTTCAGTTCAACTTAACAGTCCTCGCTGAAACGCTAGTATGTCAAACAGCAGTGAAAAATAGTCAAATCTCTAAATGAGCACTTGAGATCTGGTGGGAGATTGCTGGAATTTTGGACTAGGTCCACATAAATATTTTAGAAATTCCTAAATAAATCTCAAAGGCCCATATCGGGAGTCGGAGGTCGACACTCGACACTCGAGAGTCGGCACTCGGGAGTCAAAGGTCGACACTCAGCACTCGGGAGTCGGCACTCGGGCAGTCAGCAGTCAGGACTCTGGTGGTCAGTAGTCAGGACTCAGGGGGTCAGCCAGCTGAGCCCGACCCCATGTCCGCTGAAATACCGGTTCTCCGTCTTGCGGGGATTCATTTCACTTTGGCCGTTTTGATCTTTTAGGAACTTGGCGGATTTTACGGGATATGAAAACCAACTCGATTTAAATCGTGATCGCGACATGAGATCATGTTACTCTCATATAAATTACCGTCCATCTAGCTGGTTCCATATGTGTGATCAAAAGAGATACAACAGATTAGATCAGAACAGACCGATTTGCCTCTCCTCTCTGTTGCGCTGCCACAGTAGTCTACTTCATCCCTTTCTCCGGCGTGCACCGGCGAGAGGGAGAGCAGGTCTTCGAAACCTCTCGCTCTTGTGATCCTGCACCGAGAGAGGGCGAATAAGGTTTTTGAGAAGCGCTCCGCATGACTGCTCACGTCCATCACCACGGCGCGTCTTCCGTCCATGTCTACCGTCGGTCACCATCGGGTACTGCGATCCGACACCAACAGGAGCAACGCTGTACCGACCGTGGCTTCGTCTTCGGCTACCGTACAGTACGTGAGCTACTTTACTGTTCAGTTATTGGTCATATTGTGTGAAACCATGATTACTATGTTCAAGTTTACTAGTGTTTTAGATGTGTGTTGGGGAGCAAGGGCTCCTCCGGAGGGTAGGCACATCCCGAAGATGAGCCGTTCCCGAAGGGTCCTCCCCCGAAGCCGAAGGCCGGAAGCCGGATGCCTCCGAAGGATAAGCGCACCCTGAAGGGGAGCCCTCCCCTGAGGCCCCTCCTCCGGGCCTTGGAGGCTTCGGTGTCGTGAGCAAAGGATATGGTGCCATCCCTCGGCGCCCCGAGGAGCCCAAAGCTTCCACGAGGGCGACCTCCGGAGGTCAGGAACTCTGAGCCAACCTCCGGGGTACGGGCCGAGGGGCCCCTAGGATCCAAAGGAGGGCCCCTGTCTCTCCGAAGACTGGCTCCTTCGGAGGGTGTCCTTGGGGGACAAACCGTCCCTGTCTGCCGCCCTCGTGGGGGCGGTCCAAAAGAGGAAAACAGGTCTCTAGCTAGGGTACATAGACTTGTGGTCCTCACCTACCCCCCAACCCCAAGGTACAGGGCAAGTGGGGACTGTCCCCGCAGGCTCTACCAACCTGCCTGGCGCATGTCAGGCGGACAGTTGGGCTGCCAACTCCCTGACCGTGTTAGAGAGTCCGCGGGCCCCTCCCCTAAGCCCTCCGGAGATCGCGGAGGCTAATCCCAGACTGATGTAGACAATAGGGCCCGCTTGTCAGTGAGTAACGTACATGTACCCCCGCAAGGGCACCATTGTAACCTCCTGTTGGCCACGAGTCTATATAAACGGGTGCCTTGCCATACAAGGGTAAGGTTTTTTTGCTTGGAAAAAGCCACCTCCACTCTCTTCTCTAACTTCCACTCCCCCTCACGGTTGGAACATATCTTGTCCCAACATTGGCGCCGTCCGTGGAGAGCGAGCAATCAAGCCCAAGGCAGACGCCCGTCACCAAGCCACTTCGTCCTCTCTCCATGGCCCCTCCACGACGAGCGGCGGCCCCCTAGGAGGGTGCCCTAGATGCTGCCCCGTTGCGCGCCACGAGCAAGCACGCGCCACTCGCGCACCTTCTCGCCTTCTGGACGGTGAGGCCGACCCCGCCAC
>KE370886.1:350307-367504 GCA_000418225.1 Zizania latifolia
GCCGCCCCAGCGTCCCCCGTAGTTGTTAGAACCTTGACAATGACGGCAGGGTAAGACGCACCCCCCGCTCCCCCGCGAGGGGTAGGGCCCGTTGCACCCTTCGATCTAGAGGGGGCATGCGGAGAGCGTCGGGAGCCTCCACCCTTCGGAAGGGGCACGGAGCGCACTGGAGGAGGAGCCGAACTTAGCGGCACCACCAAGGTCATCGCTGGCTTCCTCGCCTTCTTGGGGGCCGGAGGGGCAGGCTGCTTTGCCGCCCTCCTTTTCTTCTCCTTCTGGGCTGTTTCGTCGAAGTCCGGAAGGGCAGGGAGGCTGAGCCCAAACTTCGACGCCACGCGGTTACGGCGCTCCCACAGCAGCCCCCGTGAGGTCTTGAAACCCTTCTCCTTCAGAGAGGGTTTCCCCATGATCTTCCCAGCCTCCTCCACTGCAAGCTCCGTCGGCCGAAGGTCACCTGCACAATGAGTGAAACAAAAATTTTAGGACAAGCACAGCAAGATAAGTATGGCGCGTCGGCCAAAGAGAAGGGTCGAGGGCCACTCACGCCGGGTGAAGGGGCCCTCGTATGATCCGAGGCAGTCTTCGCTACCTTCGGACATGCGGTGGTTGAGCATGGCCCCTAGGGGAGCAGCTCCGACCAAGCAGAACTCCTCCACCAGGTCGTGCATGCTAAGCTTCGCACCGATGCGGCGAAGCAGCATGAGACGGCTCTGGAGGGTGCCATCGTTGGTCTCGATGGCCGGGGCCCTCCGGTACGCGATCTCCCGGGCCAAAGCCCAGAGAAGGGACTTGTCCCCCACCTTCAGGTAGAACCACTGGGTCGTCCACCTAGTGGGCCACCTGTCGTTCACCGCCCACGCAGGGAAGTCCCCTTCGCACCCCGGGTGGACTTGAAAATTGACGCTGGTGAAGCACAGCACCCTCGCCTCCCTATCTTCGGCCACCTTCTTCGGCTGGCAGCTGGCGACGTGCAGCGCGGCAAAGTGGTTGGCTAGCCCCTTCGCCCCGTCCAGCATCATGGCCCACTCATAAGCAGCCAGCCGGGCCACCGCGTTGGCTGTTAGCTGTGGGAGCTCTAGGTTGTAATACTGGAGCACTTCTTCCACCAATGGCACCGTGGGGTAAGCGAAGCCCGCCGTGAAGTAGGCTTCGAAGACCACGGTCTCATCGTCCTCCGGCTCTGGATGCATCTCTCCGGAGATGGGCAGCCGAGCCAGGCTGGCGGAGGTGAGGAGGTCGCCCTTCACCAGCGCCGCGATGTCTTCTGGCCGCGTCCTCGATTGCCCAAGAAAAGAGGACTGGAGCAGATAACTCTTGCTGGCGGGGAGAAGCTCCTCCGAGCCTTCGTCCTCCTCCTCTTCCCTGGAGCTCTCGTCGGCGACGCTGGCCTCCCCGTCCGACGCCGGCGCTGCTCGCGGGTCGATGTTGCCAGCGCCACGGCCGCCCACGCCTGTCGGCGCGCCGCTGCTGGCCGCCTGGAGCTCGACGTCCGAGCCCTCTGCCGCCGTCTCGTCCCCAACGCCGCGGCTTGAAGACATGATCAAGAAGAAGGGAGGAAAGTGGAAAAGATTGAGGCTCGAGCAAGGGTTGCAATGGCGGCGTGGAGGGGGACGGCGCCGGGCGCCGGCGCTTTATAGCCCCCTTCGCTAACCGGCGCCTGCCCTCCTCCTGGGCCACCGATTCACGCTCCTAGGCCACTGACCGGTGGCCTCGGCCGGCAGGCGGGCCAGGGACGGAAGCCCAAGTGCCCCGTCGGTTCGCTTCCCTCGAGTCAACGACAGGTGGCCCCGTACCTGGCTATGCGCATCAGGGGCGGGAGCCTAAACGCCGCGTCTCCTTTACTAAGCCCACTCCCTGACCGTGTCAGGGAGTGGCGGGCTCCACACATCCTGCTCTCTCTCTCTCTCGCACGCGCGCTTATGTCGTGGTAGGCCCCGCGTAGCAATGGGCAGTTTTCAAAAAAGGAAGTGAAGGCCAGTTCGGCTCCCTTCGGGCACCCCTCTGTCCGTTCGAACAGTTTCAGCGCGCGGGTAGCGTGACCCTGCTTCGCCCTACCCCCACGAGGGGCTATGTTGGGGAGCAAGGGCTCCTCCGAAGGGTAGGCACGTCCCGAAGATGAGCCGTTCCCGAAGGGTCCTCCCCCGAAGCCGAAGGCCGGAAGCCGGATGCCTCCGAAGGATAAGCGCGCCCTGAAGGGGAGCCCTCCCCGGAGGCCCCTCCTCCGGGCCTTGGAGGCTTCGGTGTCATGAGCAAAGGATATGGTGCCATCCCTCGGCGCCCCGAGGAGCCCAAAGCTTCCACGAGGACGACCTCCGAAAGTCAGGAACTCCGAGCCAACCTCTGGGGTACGGGCCGAGGGGCCCCTAGGATCCGAAGGAGGGCCCCTGTCTCTCCGAAGGCTGGCTCCTTCGGAGGGTGTCCTTGGGGGACAGACCGTCCCTGTCTGCCGCCCTCGTGGGGGCGGTCCAAAAGAGGAAAGCAGGTCTCTGGCTAGGGTACAGAGACCTACGGTCCTCACGTACCCCCCAACCCCAAGGTACAGGGCAAGTGGAGACTGTCCCCGCAGGCTCTACCAACCCGCCTGGCGCATATCAGGCGGGCAGTTGGGCTGCCAACTCCCTGACCGTGTCAGGGAGTCCGCGGGCCCCTCCCCTAAGCCCTCCAGAGATCGCGGAGGCTAATCCCAGACTGATGTAGACAGTAGGGCCCGCTTGTCAGTGAGTAACGTACATGTACCCCCGCAAGGGCACCATTGTAACCTCCTATTGGCCACGAGTCTATATAAACTGGTGCCTTACCATACAAGGGTAAGGTTTTTTTGCTTGGAAAAAGCCACCTCCACTCTCTTCTCTAACTTCCACTCCCCCTCACGGTTGGAACATACCTTGTCCCAACAATGTGTACATGCTAGTTCTTGCGGTTATCATAATTTATCTATTTTGGAAATTAATCTTGCAATTGTCTAATATTCCAACAGTTCATGCTTGCCCTGCTGCAAATATTATGCTTCAGCGCCAAGATCAAACTCACAGTTTAGTTAACAGATGGCATCGCCCAAAAACCTTCAATTCTTGCATCTGGGTCCAGCTTTCCAGTTTAAGATGGCTAGTAATATGCATTATGTTTGACAAATGCTTCAATAGAAGGGTAATTCGGTACATAGAATGATGGAATTCTGAGCATAAGCAACAGAACAAAATTTGGTGAGCACTTGAATCACAACTACAGTAGCAGTTACCTCCTCAGTTATGACCTCCTCCTCTTCCGCCTTCTCCTTCTCCTCCCCCTCTGGCACTGGCGGCGGCAACCTCCCGATTCTCCAGCTGCGCGAGCGCGGCCTCAACCTTCTGGTAGTCCCACACCACCCTCCGGCTCCTCCACTTCGTGCTCTGCCTCGCCCTCAGCTCCACCGCCATCTCCTCCACCCGCTTCTTTTCCCCCTCAGCCAACTCCGGCGGCTGCGGCGTGAGCGAGACCGTCGGCTCAGCCGGTCAGCCCCAAGTCTGGCCCGGGAGCGGCGGATCTCGAAGCCGACCAGCTTGGCGCCACCGCAACCGGCCGCCGGGTCGTACCCCATGTACCCATCTGCTTCAGCAACTTGAACCCGACGTTGCTCTCCAGTATGGCCTCCGTGAGGATAGCCATCGTGCGCTCGTCCTCCTCCCGCTGCTCCCTCTCACTATCCCACAGAAGTCGCTCCTACCACGGCACCCCCTTCGTGCGCTCCGCCTACCCCTGCCCCTGCCCCCGCTCCTGCGCCGGTGGTTGCTTCCTCCGCCCGAGGCGACTCCTCGAAGGGGAGGATGGGATGGGCAGGAGGAAGGGGGACATGTCACCTATGTAGTCCTCCTCGCTGGCATCCGGCTCCATGGCGTGTGGCTGCCGGCGTCACGGAAGGAGAGCCTATAGCCTTTTGAGTTAGTTGGACTCCTAATGGGCCACACGTGTGTAACAGTACCATTTTGGCCCAACGACCACATGTGAGTTACACTATTATTCCGTCCCAATCAAAATAGGCCTTACGTACCGTTCCAGCCCAACTAAAATGGACCAGACGTGTGTTACAGCAATACTGTTCTGATCAAACTAAAATGGGCTGCATGTGTGTTACAGTACCATATTGAAGTACATACCAAAGAAATGATTTTATATAAATAATATTATTTTTAACGAATTTTTAATTCTTATGCAATCTTAAAAAAATAGAAAAATAGACATTTGTCCACACTTTACATGTCAACAGAGGCTGACACATGTCTATTTTTACTATTTTTTAAGATCGCATACTAAAATTGAAATTTCGTAAATAAATAAATACAAAATTCCCAAATAAATTATTGGACATTGGCACGATTGTGATTGAGGGATCTTATGTAACAACTCTTGATAACTAGTAGATGAGGATAAGAGCAATCTTTAGTTGGCTTGTTTTTAGGATCTGTGTGTTTGTTTGTTGCGCTCAGGGCTGTTCTTAGGCCACGGCGAGGGGTGCGACCATCTAGGACTAGGAAATTTAGGGGCCCAAATTATATATGCATATGTGGTATATCTAACTCAAGATTTAGTGTTGTGGTTCATGATTGAATCAAATAATTCATTAAAAAATAGATTTGAAGAGTTATAGGTGTTTAAAAGTATATTTGGTTTTTTCTTAGCTCAAAAGACATGAAGTCATTGAATTATATTGAATTAAGAAAATATTGTGCTAAATTTGAGAAAACTTTTTCTCAAAATGGATTATATGTTGTTGAGCTTGATGATCTTTATTCTGAAACAAGAATCTTGCAAATGACTATCAAATTGTTGAAAAACTATTTGTGATCAACAATGTCACATAAAAGATTGAATGATCTGGCTACTTTATGCATAGAAAAAAGCTATCTTGAATCAAATTGATATAGATGCTATTATCGATGATTTTTTATCTAGAAATATAAGAAGAAATCACTTTCGGTAGCTAATATAGCCATGAGCCCATGATTGGTTTGTTTTTTGGCTTTTACGGGTGATTCAAGATGTGTTATGACTAATGAAAAATCTATTAGTGTCATAGATTGATATTATATATTATGGATATACTAAATAATTTTATAATTAATATAAAAATATTATTTTATATTATGTTTACAAAATATCAAAGGGCCCCTTAATTTTTTTTGCCTAGGGCCTCTGAAATACTAGAAACGACCCTAGGTGCGCTTAGCAATCATGCCTGCATGTATAGACGACAAAACACACGATAGTTTCAACCACCTGATACCCTAATGCTAGCTTGCACTAATCAGCTTGAGCTAACCATCCTTTCTTATTTTATCTCCAGCTACTTAATAGGGCAGCAGAGTCATCACATTAATTTGCAACTTTCTTGCTTGTGAAGCTCATCACATTTCCAATACTAGGTAGAGTTTGATCTTTTGGATGCGTTGGGAGAAAGTATTTTGCTCTCTGTTTGGTCAGTTCTTGGTTGCTCTGTTGATCGTCGATGACATATATGTGTAACGACCCGTCCTAGTTTTCAGAAATATCATCGAAAGAGACAAACTGGTACTTTATCGAAGACGAACGAATTTAAAATAAAGTCATTCCATTTCGACGGTAGTTTCATCGCAGACCTGCTTATTACAACACTTTAAGTCTTATAGAGCTACATTAGAGACATACCTCACAGCGGCAGGCATTACATCATTTAAATAAAACCTAACACATGCATAAACTACTGTCTAAATTCTCCACTTGGGAACTAGGCCCCAAAACCCTAATCTTCTAGGTCTTCAACTGCAACGTCTTCTCTATCTTCTTAGTACTTCTCCTCATCTTCCAGAAGATTCACGAACTCTAGGGGTGGTGGTTGTAAAAATAAGGGTGAGTACTCGATAGTACTCAGCAAATCTTGGAAAATGAATATAGATATAGGATACAAAGAACGGCAATGGCTTTCAAATGAATATAGTTTAAAATTTCTAAGTGCATGATCCCGCGGGTAGAGGTCCCAACATCTAACCGCTTCCACAATAATAGTATAAACCAATAGCTAACCACCTCTCTCACCTTCACCAATCTGGGATTGCTTTGCAACAAAACCTATCACATCTTTCCATCAATTCAACTCATCACAACATCATCTCAACATCTCATCACTTATGATGTTCATCGGTACTAATTTACCCATCTGTCAGAAAAGTGTTCCCATTAATCATACTCTCATCCCAACTTATATTTTATCGCTCAACTAGTTTGATTTCTCACATCTCTCCCTAGAAGTCTTTCGACTTTCCGCTCCACACAGGAACATTGTCAACCACTAAGGTTGGCCGTATACCTGAAGGTACTTTGGTAACACCCCAACCCTCCCATATAGTTGAAAACAAGTAGAAACACTACGCTAGGGAAATCATCAAGACACTTGTCCATATCCGTGGGCACGGCTATTCAAACAGGTTTTACTCCAGTCGAACTAACTCCACTACCCATGTCGTAGGGAAGGTTCGAGACAAGGCATTTTCAAAGCAACCCTAGGATACTCCACTACCACCTAGATAGATCCTCGATCAAAGATCGAGAAGCCTCGCTTCCTTCTTCTCCCTTGAAAACGTGCGGGTGCTCTACTCCTAACTCCTCAACTCATCCACCGGCCATAGCCTCATAACTCGTGCCCGTTAGGAATTTTGTAAGTGAAACCTCGAGCCACCCTGGTGATTCCATATCCATCGGCAGTCGGAACATCCTAGACCCGCTAAGTAATTGCCTAGGGGCACCTCTCACGTACCCACAAGGTTGCCCGAAGTTGTGCTCATGCTATTTCCTAAAGAATCGGTCCTTAATAACTTTATAATAAAATCAATCATATTTCACACAACATATTTTATAAAATCACATCATCACACATTCTACATCTAGTCGTCATGTTCATGTATAAGTGTGTGTATGTGTAGTGCACCTATTTTATAAGGAATGTGCTAAAAGCAATAAAAGAATAAAGTAAATACAATAAATATAAATGTAAATCCTAAAACGATAAGGTAAAACATGGCATTCAATAATAAGAAGGCTAATTTATAAATTTTTAGGTTTTAGTTGTCATAATTGCTCAAGCAATAGACTAATAATGTATGTGAGTGCACAACCTAATCATGCATATATAAGTTTTTAAAACATTACAATATTGCATGGGTTCAAGAATCATCAAAGGAAGACTTACCTTAGGTTGGGTCGAAATCGGGGTCATCGACAAGGCGGTCTTGAGCGGCTTCAACGTCAGAGGCTACATCATGATAAACACAAAATAAAGAAACACATGAGAAAATTTACAAGTTTAATTTAAATAGTGCCAAAATAAACTTGAGATTTTTAGAAAAATTTTAGTTCTGAAATGGAGTCATTTGGAGTTAAAATGGATTTTCTAGGATTTTCTAAAGTTTTATTTGTTTTGTGAAAACAGAGAAGTTTACTGTGCCTAATGGGCCACAACAGAAATTATTTGAGAAACTCGTAAGCGGTACTGTGCATATGGGCCAGCCGGTCGGCCCACTCGGCCGAACCGGGCACGCTACGTATGAGAGGCGCTGCCGGCCCAGGTGGACAGTAAGGCCTAGGGAGACAGGCGCACGCGACGCCATGCAGCGCCAGGCGCGGCGCAAAGAGGTGCTGGCCAGAGGGCCCCACGTGGCAGTGGCCGGGAGGCGCACGCGCAAGCACCGAGTGGCGCTGCGGCCGGGCGCGTAGTGCGGGGCTGACTCATGGACCCCACGGCAGCCGTACGTGGTAGGCGCGGTGCACACAGTGGGACGCGCGGTGCTGGCTTCGGCCGGTGGGCCCTGGGCAGTAGGAAGCAGGCGCACCAGGCCAGTGCGACCTATGAGTGCACGCAGCGACCCAAGGCCACTCGTCAGGGCACGCGAGACCAGGTGGGGCCAGCGAAACAGAGAAACAGAACGGAGGAACGGAGATGGCCAGAGGAAGAAGACGACACGGATGGCCGAAACTTCTCCAAATTATAACTCTACGATATAACTCTGATTGCGATGAAATTTTAACAGTAGGTTCTAGATACTAAGATAAAAATATTCTACAGTCGGATTTTCAAACCGAGCCACGATTTTGCCAAAATCGAAAAGGGGGCAGAATGGGGAGTGGTCGGCATACATGGCGATACAGAAGCTCCGGCGACGAATGGGGTCGCTTTTCACCAGATTAGGGTACCCAAAAACTTGTCCGTGGAACTCGATCGGTGAGAGGAGCTTCGGTTTGGGCTGGTAACGGGGAACCCGAACCATGGTACTCGAGCCTCGTCGTCGGCGCGTTCTGGAGCACGAAACATTGCACCAAGACATGGAACATGATGTACACAACCTAGGGATGCTACCATTGCGAGGAATCAAAAAGAGAAGGGGGAAAATGAAGGCTCACTGATGAGGGTGGAGAGGCGTCACTTCCTCGGTGGCACTAGGGTTTCAGTGGAGGCAGCCGACTGAGGGGCTCGGGGGTGAGGCCGTGGTACTTTTAGGGGCGGAGGAAGCTTTGGGAATAAGGGGACACCGGCGGAAAAGCTTGGCGTGGCATGGCTACATGGTGACGTCGGCGGGAGTGGGTGGCTAGCCGACACAGGGGCATGACTGGGTGGCCTTGTCGGGATTTGGAGACCGACGGGTCACGCATTTCACGTGAGGGTGTGGTCCCGAGGCGAGGTGTGCAGACAAGGGAGATTGGCGTGCGGCGAGACGGGGCACGGACGGCGACGACAGTGTGGCGACGCGAGCGGCGGCGTGGCGCAGGAGGTCGGCGATGGTGAGATGGCTTGATGGCACGGTGGACCGGGGCACACGGCGCGGTGATAGGGCGCAGCGATGCAGTCGGCGTCAGTGCGCGGGCGTGGCTGGCGCGGGCATGGCCGGCGTGGTCGTGGCCGGCGTAGCGCACGAGCACGACCGGCAAGGCACGCAAGCGCGGCCGGCATGGCCGGTGCAGCCGGTGCGGGAGTACAGGAGCAGTGTGGTACGCGGTGCACGGCGCTGGCAGAGGAGAAAGAAAGGAGAAGAAAGGAAAAAGAAAAAGGAAGGGAAAGAACAAAGGAGAAAAGGGAAAAAGACAAAATGGAAAAGATGGCAGGTTTGGAATTTTTGTTTTGAATTTTGAATAGAGATCGAGAATAAGATTTTGAATAATAAAGTTGGAGTTATATATACATGTATATGTATATTCCTATCTGTTTTACTTGGAAGGTAAATTTGAATTTGTTTCGAAGATGAATTTTTGCGATTGAAGTGTTCAAAATTTCAGATCCTGAAAAGTGTGATTTACTGGATGGTGAATAGTGTTTTTGGATTTGTAATAGTGTTTTCTGCTTAGATTATGTTGGGGATTAATTTGGTAAAGGAACGTTTTTCTTGAAATGCCATTTTGTTGGATTATGAATAGTAACTACTTTTGTTTCGAAGAAAATTCATTTTGGCACTAATGTTGATTCAAAATATTTAGAATTCAAATATCGTTCCGAGTTTCAAATAAGGTTTTTAATACGTTCGGGAAAACATGTTTTACAATATGGCACGTTAATGATAGGGACTTGGGTGGCCTGATCTTTCAATGAAAAGGATAAGTTGATTGGTAGGAGATGACGTTGACGATTGGCTACAACCGTCTACGAATGTTATGCTTTAGCAATCGCTACACTGACTTCAAAATTTATCCATGATCAACCAAACTACTAGGGTCTTTGTTCCTATAAACAATCAAGAACTAGCAAGAAAACGGTGAACAAATACTCAAATACTGCTATATTATATGAGTCTTACATAGATACAAGGAATGGAATTCTAGCAAAGTAGCAGTGCTAGACTTTAATTTCAACTAAACTCAAATACAACTAAGGTTCATGAGGGTATTTATAGTCTAGGGGCATGACTCCAAAGCATGGAAACTTATTACATACGGAAACTATTGATTATTTCTAAAACAGACTCTGACTGGAAAATGAAAGCTGATTAATTTAGTGATTCTAGTTGTCTGGGATGGAGTTTTAGAAAGGAATTGAATTTTTTTGGAAAGTATACTTCGCTAGGTTTCCAAAAACTTCAAAATTAGAAAAGGCATCCCAAAGTTATATTTGTTTTACTCTAGCCTCTCTGCCATAGTCAAGTTGACACACCAACTTTACATGTTCACTTTCTTGTTCTTTATTTGACTTGATAAAACATACTTATTTTATGTTTAGTTGAGCTATAGATTCTAAAAAATTTATTGTCAGTTGTGAGCTATGAAAAAGATACCGTGAGTCATGAGCTTGGAAAAACTATGAAGTTGTTTGGTACAAGATAGAAGAAAAAGAAATAAATCAATATGTCACTAACGAATGGTATGGTATGTAATTATCATTCAACTTTAAGGTAAGAATCTTTAAAATCTAGTGTAAAGATAACTTTCATTTTATACATGAGAAATTTGACGCGTTTCGAGAATCTAGATTGGTGGGTAAGTTGTTTGGTTTGGCTTTTAGCTTTTTAACTAAAAAGCTAGTTAAAAAGCTGAACGAAACATATCCTTAGAGTGTTCTGTGCATTGAGTATATATAACACCGTTCTTTTGATATTGAGAATCCAATCTGCTACGCTCTTTAAAAAATTGAGAATCCAATCTGCTACGCTCTTTAAAAAATTGAGAATCCAATAATATTTAATTTAGCTCTAACTCTACTGAACAAGATTCTAGAAAACTAAAGCCGTGCCAAACATACCCTGAGTTTCCGAGATTAGGTCTCTCTGACTTACTTCAGATTGCTTTGCTAACTATAATTGGTGTCTAAAGTTAAAGTTAGGAGTATATTGTTAGTATCGGAAATGATTCGGTTGTTGTAATGAGAATAGCATTGCTCACTTGATGTAGCTTCTCTGTTCAATGCAACTGCTATCTACTTTATTACTCTAAATGATTTAGGAAAAAATCTTCATTACTCCCCAAATACTGTCCTGTAGACGAATGCTGTCACTAACTAAAACAATCAAGTTTTTAACCCTCCAAACTAATCTATATAGGATAAATAACCCCCATGACGGTTTACTGCAATGGTTTTGCTGACGTTGTAGTCCACGCTGATGGTTTTGCTGACTTGACAGTCCTCGTGAACACTAATCTGCTGATTTGGCTTGGTTTTAGTCACTGACATGTAAGACCCATTCCTTCCTTTTTCTTCCTCCCCTCTTTCTTCCTCCTTTTCTTCCTCTCTCCTCCTATTGGCCATCTCCTGACGTGTGTCATCCCCTCCGTTCAGCTCCTGCCTGTATCATCGATGCCGGTGCAGCTGCGATGTTGTCATGGGTGCCTCCGCATCGCTGCCCTAGTGGTCTGAGGTGGTCTAGAGGGAGGACATCATCATCGCGAGCACCGGCGTGGCGGGCCTGGCCATCGAGGTGTCGCTACACCGGCACTGTGTGTTGGGGACCACCGTGCTGGAGCAGGGCGCATCCCTGCGCGTGGGCGACACATCGCTGACGCTGTTTAAGAACGAGTGGCGCATGCTCAATGCCATCGGCATCGCCGACGAGCTCCGCTCCAAGCACCTGCACATCTAGGGTATGTCCCTCTTTCTCTCTCTCTACCGTTGGTGTCGTCTCAATGGATTGCCAAGCTCTGAGCTTCGTGGTGATGTTCTAGCTGACCGCAGGACTGCCCAACTCCAGGCACTACCATAAAAACTGTCTTTAGTGACGGAGCTTTACTGACGGATAATTGATAGGCGTCACTAATATACTTTTAGTGATGGACTGTTTTAGACGCGTCAGTGATATTGCTTTATTAGTGATGGGTCATAGTTAGGCCCGTCACTAAAGAGGGGGCACACTCATTAGTGACGGGTTGAATTACAACGTGTCACTAATGGGCGTGATGGGCAGCAACTATCGCCCGTCACTAATAATCCAGTGATGGGTGGTAATTATCGCTCATCACTAATGGCTAGATCATTAGTGACGGTCAGGAACTATCGCCCGTCACCGATGATGTTTATAAATAGGCGGGCCTCAAAGTGAATCGACACGCTTTCATTTCGCGCAACTCTAACCCTAGCCTCTCACCGCCGCCGTCGCCTTCATCGTGCTCCTCCCCGGTCTCACCGTCCGTTCCGTCCCGGCCATCCGTCACGTGTGGCCGACCTTCCGTCGCGCGTGCCGACCTTCCATCGCGCGTGGCTGACCCTACTTGCCGCCACCTCGGTTGCATCCTCCTCCTCCCCCTCCTCCTCCTAAGGTTCTCCTCCTCCGACATGGCTATGGATAATTTGTTGCACTACGGATAATTTGTGGAAATATTGCTTTGTGGATAATTTGTGAAATATTTGCTCAATGAAGATGATGCTATTAGTATGAGGATGTTTGTGATAATTTAGATTCAATGAAGATGATGCTATTAGTATGAGGATGTGTGTGACAATTTAGGTTCATTTTTTTGTTTTCATAAGTTTGTTCATACAAAGATCTCTCATTATGTACTAATATTATTGTTCCTATATTTTATTCATACAATGTTCTTTCATTATATATCTTTCATAGTTTTATTACGTGCTTACTATTATTATTGCTTAGTATTATTGCTTAATGAATTAGTTATCACACACACCTGTGAATTAAATTGTAGCTAGTGGCGAGGAGGCCATTAAGTTGGTAGCCCGACATCTGAGAGCAATCATGTTCAACGTACATTAGGTTATATCCATCCAAGTTTGTTCATGCAAGTTTGTTGCTTACTGAATTTGTGAATATTTCGCAAGTATTATTGTACTTTTTTCATCGTTGTGAAATATAACATGAATTAGGGACATGTCAAGTCTCCCAAGTAATCAACAGGGCACTCTCGCTAGATAACGTGCTTCCACTAGTTGGTGGATCTCTACGGTACCAACCTATATTCCTGACAGTTGCTTAATAAAAATCAATCATTTAGTCAACGGTGGGCGTCACCAGGTTTATACATCGTACATTGCACATATTGTTTAATGTGCTAAAAAAACTAACAAACTGAAGCGACATTATCTTACTGTTGTAGTTTTTATCAAAAAGATTTGGTGATATCAATAACATTCATGCTGGCGACACCCTTAAGATATTAGCAAGAGATGTGTGCACCGGTGAGGTTGAGGTTGCGAGCTGTGGAGGCAGAATATGCCTCCACAAAGGGTGGCCCGAATTTAGTAAAAGAGGCGGCCTAACACTAGAGGACTATGTGGTAATAACAATGGAACATACCCCATTGACAGTTATAGCTAAATTTTACACTAACTTTGGTGATGAGAAGACCCCAACGACCATAAAAATAGAGAACAACGATAGTGGTATATATAGAGAACTAATATTACTTACTAGACATGCATGTTTTGTTTATGTGCTTAACATGGTTTTATTATAATTTCAGGTGAGGGTCCTAGCAATGTTGCAGAGAGGAAGGAGAAGTGGATAGCTAGGGAGGTCGACACCGACCAAATGGACCAATTGAAGCATATCTATTATTTTGGCAATCTAACAGATGTAATTCCAGCAAGGAAGACTCTCCTGCAAGACATCTTAGCAGGTTTATCCTCTAAGACTCGGTTATATGTCTGCATAATAAATAACGCGATCATCAACAAGAAGTCGATGGTAAGTTATTTGTACACGTCGGTGGTTAACTAGATCATCTATGCAGATAGCCTTGTCTAACTAGCTTTGTTTATATTTTATTGTTATAGTACTTTTTAAGGCAGTACTGTGAGAAGTACATCACACCTCACCTACACTAGCAGACCACCGAGATTCAAGTGGCAGCAGCAGGGTCTAAGGCAGTCCCAATTGTGGTGCTACCTAACTACTGGTTTTAGCCAATTTCTTTGAGATAACGTGTTAGAAGTTGGCACAGTATGCGCCTTCTATTTTAGCATCAACAATGGTGCAATTGAGGCTGTTATGTATGTGGTGTAAATCTGGGATATGATGTCTTCCTATCCATCTTCCTTTTTGAACTGATAACCATTGTACATATTGTATTGATTCTTTTTTCTTCAGGAAGAAAGGAGTACGGGGTGACCATAAAAGAGGCTGCAAAACTAGACATGTACAGCCTTAAGCAATTCATGGTGGGTAGACATAGAGAATCTCCATAGGACACTATTCAAGCTCTTGATATTGCTAGAAATTAGCTAGAAGTTAGAAGTCAGAGAATGCTCTTATGGAACTTTGTTTTAGCCATGTTCTTCGAGATAATGAGTTAGAAGTTAATATATGTGATACTAATTTGGTTATAAATCTTATATGATGAATTGTGAATCTTCTGTGATGAATTATCTGTGATGTGCTTTAGATGTTGGATATGTTGGCTGCTAAATTTTGGCTTTGATTTAGGATGCAGCCTAAAAACTATTTTTTTTAAATGACTATAATATTAGTGATGGGTGACAATAATCACCTATCACTAAAGGGTTATTCAGTGACGGGTGACATTATGACCCATTACTAAAGAGTCCTAACAAGTGAGCCGATCCCCTTTAGTGACGGGTGAATACTGTCGTCCATCACTGAAGGTTGACGCTTTAGTGACGGGTGTTTACCCGTCACTAATGATGTTACATCACTGACGCGATAAGAGTGATGGGAGACTTGTCCGTTACTAATAAAAGTTATTACATGTTACTAATAGGGTTTTCTGTAGTAGTGAGGTACGCGCAAGCTTTGTTTTTTTTTTTGAAAATAAATGTATCATTTTACTTGAATTTGAGTACATTTCAGCAAAAAATAGTATGTTTGCATCGTTTATAAGATTAATTTCAGAATTTCATGGCATATTTGGTTGCTGCTGTTGTTAAAGAATTTTGATTTGATTTGCACGGCCAAAGGTCACGGACCCTGCGACGCTCAAGAGGGAGGCGCTGGAGCTCGTCCTGGGCTGGCTGGCGGACCTCCTTGCCGTCATGCGCGACACGCCGGACAACGCCGTGGTCAGGACGCCGCTCGTCGACCGGTGGCTCTGGCCGGGGCTGGCACCACCGACGTTGAGGGGCGGCGTGGTGCTAGCCGGGGACACGTGGCACCCCATGACGCCCAACCTTGGTCAAGGTGCGTGCTGCGTGCTGGAGGCCGTGGGCTCCAGCTTGACGACGGCGGAGCCCTATGCTGAGGCGATGCGCACGTCCTAGCCACCACGGCGGAGCGGGGTGCAGGCGGTGGCTAGGAGGAGGAGAGAGAGGAAGAAAAAGAAAGAGAAGGGGAGAGAAAGAAAAAGGAAGGAGTGGATCTCACATATCAGTGATTAAAACCGGGTTAAATCAGCAGCTAAATATCTACGTAGACTATCACGTCAGTAAAACCGTCGTAGTAAATTGTCATGGGATTTATTCGTTCAGTATAGATTAGTTCAAAAGGTTAAAAACCTGTTCTTTTAGTTGAAGACAGTAGTTAGAGGGCTAATGTAGACTTTTTCTAAAAGATCTTTAAAGAATATGTTGTTTATAAGATCTTCAAAAATAGGTAACAAAAGGCTAGTTGTATATGCTTTTATATATCTTGTCCTGAATGACTGGTGTGGACTGTGGCCATTGTGTTTGCACTGAGAAATAAAACTGCCCTTGCTGTAGCTACTGTTCAATGCAAATGCTAATCTGTTTATAACTGTAAATCAAATAATATAGTACTTATAAGATTTTCGATAACAAGTAACAATCACATCGATCTCATTATGTATTCAGACAGATAAATGCAGCTTAACATATGTACGGCTACAGCTGACATAGTCACATAATAGTTCAGAGATTCAAATAAATAAATGATCAATTGCAAGTAGATCATGTGCTATCTGCTTATTACTGTAAATCAAAGAACATATTACTTATAAGATTTTCAATAACAAGGAACAATCACATCTCATTACTAATAAATCACAAGATTTGCTCATGTGCTCTCTTAAATGGATGTGCTGTTGGGGATGCCCTTGCCGGTGACGCCGGGCCCGGAGAAGGGTTTCATGAGCTGGTACGGCACGATGCCGGCGCCGCACCGGTTCTTGAGCTTCCTGTCCTTGTTCCTGCGGTCGATGACGCCCTCGATCTCCGTGAGCCGCGCGTTAAACCTCGTGTAGGCCGCCTGCACCGCCGCGTCGTCGTTCCACGGCGCCGTCTGCGGACCGCCGAGGTACTCCTCGTCTTTCGAGTGGGTGGACAGCACGTCGAGCACCGCCATAACCACCGTCGCCTGCAGCTGCGACGGGAAGCACTCGCGGATCGCCTGGTCCGGGTTGTCGAGGAACTTCTCCATGGTGGCGGCGTCCACGGGCTCCTCCACCGGCATGTTGGTGCGCGCGATGGACGGGCGGTTGGGGAAATACCCGCCGAAGTCGAACTGCCCGAAGTTGACGGCGGCGTGGTGCGCCGCCGCGACCCAGATGATGGTTGTCAGCGTGTGGGCCAGGTTCTCCGGCGTGTCCAGCTTCGGCCACCACGGCTCGTCCTTCTTGTCTCCGTGGCCCTTGGTGCGCACCTCAGTCCAGAACGCCTGCAGCTCGGAGTCGCCGGCGACGCTGCCGGCGTCCGGGTAGTACCGCGCGACGTACGCCTGCACCCAGCTCTTGATGGCGTCCCAGATGAGCAGCCCGTCGTTGGCGAACGGGTAGTCCTTGATCGCGAGTTTGAGGCCGTGCTCCGCGTTGGGGTCCTCCTCGGCCATGCCACGGCGGACGAGATCAGCGGGGAGGGCCTCCATGTCAAAGCGCCAGAGCTTGTCGTAGGCGACGGAGCTGAGCTCCATTGAGTACTTCTGCGGCGAGAAGGAAGTCTCGATGATGCCGCCGGCGTTGATCAGCGCGAAGCGGGCAAGCGCGTTGATCCGCATCGTGTACCGGAAGTGCGGCCGCAGCAGCTGGTAGATGGGGTGCATCTCGCTGAGCTGCCGGTTCGCCGCGATGATGTACGGCTCCACCGCGCAGTGCGTGCGCAGCCAGTGGCTGATGAGCTCGTGGTGGCCGGCGTCGTGCGCGCGGACGTGGGACTTGGCCATCCGCCAAAGCCACGACTTGGTGGTGTCCGTGGACGGGGTGAACACTTGCCTCCACTGCGGCTGCGACAGCGAGGCCGGCCGGGTGAGCTCGATGGCCAGCAGCCGCAGCGTGCCGTCGTCGGTGAGGAAGAAGATGGTGCGCGATCCGTACATGGTGGTGTCTTTCAGTGCCCGGATCTTGTGCACGTACGGCA
>KE370886.1:368583-414352 GCA_000418225.1 Zizania latifolia
CCTTGAGCCCGGCCGGCGTCTGGCCCGGCAGGTAAGGCTGCACCACCGCAAGATCCCATCAGCGCGCAAACGTCGTGTTAGGTTGGTTATCAATTCAGTCTTGGAGATTCTTTTGTCGAAAAAAATTATCTTGGCCACGTAAGTGTGCGTCTGACTTGCTAGCTAGTAGCTACTACTCACTCTATCTAAAATTTTTTATTGCTACCCTTTTAAAATTTTCTATTTTATATAGCTTTTACCTATCCTTTATTTATAAATTATTAACAAACAAAGTTTTATTAATTTAATACTACTTATCTATCATTTTATCATAAGGATACATTAGTGTTTAATTTTACTCTTCCTATTAATTTATCAGCTTTATTTTAAAAGTATTTTTTAGTTTTGTTTTTACTACCTTGTTAGCGAAGAAGACGCGCTTGCCCGGGGTGCCCTCGTCCTCGCCGGACTTGGGCTGCACCCACGAGTTGCAGCGGATGATGGAGAGGAGGGCGGAGTCGCCGGCGGTGAGCATCACGTCCTCGAGGAACATCTCCAGGCTGAGCTCGTTGGTGACAATGACAGCGCCGATGGGGCCGAAGCCGGCCGGCACGTCGAAGTCGGCCTCGTAGGTGACGACGCCAAGGTCGTCGTCGTCCACCTTGTGGGCGTAACTGCGGACTGTTTTCTTCTCCTTCTTTGTCTCTGCATATATAATTGATTGCAGTTGCAAATTAGCGCAACATAATATATACATTCAAAGAAAACTAGGTAAATGCCCAGATAAAATGACAAATGTAATTAATCACTACCAGAAACAACAACTTCACCGAGTGCCGAAGAGTTTGCTGAGTGCCGAGGAAATACACTTGCCAAACCTTTGAGCACTCGGCGAACAACCCATTTCTGATTATGCTAAATACGAAGCTTAAAGCACATGAGATCAATTAATATGCCATACTACCGACAGTCGATTACAGAATAATCCTACATGGATCTAGCTAGTATATAATAATGGATTCAAAATTCTACGAAGAAAGAGACAAGCAAGAAACATAATTGAGTAAAAATTTGATTTTGAATTGTCAATGCCAATATATTATTATATGTTTCTGATTTATAGAAGCTGAATATGCATAAGTACTAGCTTGAGATTCAAATTTCACATAAAATGTATGATTTAGCCTCAAAACGAATCTTGAATTGACCAGTACGTAAAAATGTGATTGTTAATTTAGATTGCTAGCTATACGATCAACAATTAACCAAGTCAAAAGCATGCTTTCTGTACAAACGTTTGTGATGTTTACCGGCCTGGTAGCTAGTTAGTTAGTACTACCTCCATTTTTTTCTAAATGACGCCATTGACTTTTATCACAATATTTAACCATTCATTTTATTAAAAAAATTGAAATATCATTTATTTTGTTATAATTTGTTTCATTATTGAAGGTATTTCAATCATAACTTTTTTCTTGCATATTTGCACAAATTTTTTGAATAAGACGAAGGATCAAATGTTGTGATAAAAGTCAACGGTGTCATTTAAAAAAACAGATGCTGTATATATGTACAGACTGAATTGATGCTAGTGTGTGTGACAAATAAGCCTATTCAGTCGCCACCGAGATAGAGAAATTAAAGAGATGCAAAATGTCTTTTATTTTTGTAATTTTCAGCAGATAAAAATCGACTCTATTTAATTTGAGGGTGGAAAATATCCATAGTACATATCGCCGTTTAAACCTGGTCGATCTTAATTTGGCCTTTTATGGAGAAAAAGCTTGCGGCGCTGCTTTGATTGAAATCATATATAGCAGATCTTAATTAATTTGCCTTTGCTTAGCTTCAAGGGCTAGCTCAGTTCATGATCCCCCTCTCTCTGCTCGATCGATCAATTGAAGAGCATATTTGGAATTCTACGAGATGTGATGAATTAAGCTAATTAAGAAGTGGCTGGGCACGTCATGTGTTAATTAGGGCTCATTGTCTCCTGATTTCATGAATCTAGCTAGCTCATGGTATGATCGGCAGTGACTTGCCGACTCTACAGAATTATATTACAGGTAGCTAGCAGGTAGCGCTACTAGCTCATGAGAAGAAATTAATGAGTCTCTAATTAATTTGCCTCATTGCACGGAGAAGCTAGCCTGCAAAACAGTATAATTAACTTTTGAGGTTGATCACTGTTTTCTCCTTCTCACAAATATATATTTTATTTTTGAGACAGTTCATAAAATAGTTATGAGAGTAAAAAAACTAGAATGTCTCGTGTGTGTGTATTGCTAAGAATATAATGCTATGAAATGATATCCAATAAGTATTAAAATATAAAATATATTAATTTGTGAACCGAGTATAAGTAAGAACAGCCTGTTTCCGTAGTGAAGCTACTAGAAGTAATTTTTTTTAATAAAGAGCATAGTGCAAAATAGACTTCACCGAATGCCTGTAGCCTGTTTCCGTAATGAAGCTACTAGAAGTAATTTTTTATTTTTTAATAAAGTTGGAGGGTAATAATTGAGGGTTAGTCACTTAGTCTAGTTTGTTCGTTGCGTGCTATATCGTGACTAGTATAGTTAATTAATAAAGGCTCTTACAATTGGTCGCATAAGTTAAGTTAGGCCAGAAAAAACACAACATGTTGTAAAGTTAAAAAATGCAACCATCGCGAAAATTATAAACCATCGCAAAAGGTCGCCAATATGGCAATGATCTCGTTGAAAAGTTAATACAATCATACCAACATTTATTGGAAATTTGTGCCATCTTCTAGAACAGCCGGCCAGCGGTGATCCAAAGAAATCAAAGGGATATCTTCTGTAGTTTTCTAGATTAATTGGTTTAATTTTCTAGATTAACTGGTTTAATTTTCACGTTAATTGTTAATCATTTTTTATAGCAGTCTTGAGGGCTTAAAACATTTTTCTAGTACTCTGTCTATATATACAAGAATAAAAGTCAAATAAGTTTTTTAAGTATTTGAAATAAATTTTTGATCATTAACTTTTTTAATATATCACCAACAACTATAAAATAAATACCATATAAAATTATGTTTATATACAAATTCAACTCCATCACGTACGTACATAACAAAAAAAATACGTTTTTTTAACTTAATTATCAGTAAAACTAAGTCTACACGCCTGTACGGAAGTATATATCTAGTAATGTGTAATCACGTTTTCTGACCAAAGTACATATCACCAAAGTGCTTAGAAAGGCTAGTATGACCTGAGTACGTATATCGATCGATTTAAACAAATCAAATATTCATATCTCTTTCCTTTATCTGCATGCTACCAATCCATGCATATATATAGCTACAGATCGAGCCGCGATATGTTTTGAACCAAAATATACGTAAAAAACTATACGAATCAACTTGTATATGTACATGGATGGATCGAATTGATTAACAGAAATTAATTAATTATAAGCTTACTCGCGTCAAGCTCGGAGCTGACGAGCTCAAGGAAGAGCGACCTGTCGATGAGGTCCCTGATGTTGCCGATCGCCGTTGACGGCCTCAGGTTGCCGATGATCCCGCCGGCGGTGACCTTGATCGTCGCCACCGCCTTGACGCGAACCGCCGCCGCCATGGCCGATAAAGAATCCTTCCTGCTGCTCGGCGCCTGATCCGACGACGAAGTCGACGACACGCACCGTATCACAACCTGCCTACCTCCGGCAGATGGTCGCCGTGTCCGGCGGCCGGCTGCGGCGACCGGCGACGACAACGGCCGAAGAAGGCCAGTGCACGAGGACGAGGGGAACAGCTGCGTGCTGCTGCTGTTCGCCGTACAATGGTGGCTTGGTGGTTTGATCTGAGGACGCAGCATGGTATGGGTATATATCCTGCTCGACGAGGTACTATACCTACGCGTGCCGAATTCAAAGTTACCTACGTATCTACACGTCTGCTTAGCTTGCTTGCTGTGCTAGCTCGCTCTGTTATGTGAGGCAGCCATGGCGATCTATATAGTAGTCAGGAATAATTGAAATAATTGACTAAGTAACTAATGGTCATTTTAATTGATATCCTTTCGATTGGGTTTCGTCCTCATTTCCTCTAGTACTCGGCTGGTCGTAGAGACGGACGTGGATGCATGCAAGCAGCCAATATGCCGTCGCTACACGCTAGCTTCCACGACAAGTTGGCATGGAAGGAGATATATAAAAGTCGACGGCGAGAAATTAAGGAAGAAGATTTGAGTCTAGCTATTTAGCTAGCTAGCCAGGTTTCATTAATTGCATGCATAAATGGGATGTGTAATTAATTTCACATCTTGATATATGTGCATGTTTAATTGGCCATTGAGACATACTCTGACTAATAATATAAGCGTCGAAGTCAATATTTATAATTTTTACTGAAAAACAAATTAAAATCATATAAATTTAGTGCTTTATATATTATAGAAGTCAGATTTACTTCTATATAATGTTATTATTGGTAATTAATATAAACTAAAAAATAAAGGTTAAAAATTTACATTAAACAGTGTCAAACCTAACATTTATAACACCTATATTTTAGGATGATGGAATAGATAATTCTACGTGTATACGTGTAGTATATCTTGACCGAGAACATGCACGTGTGAATTCATGCCATTCTTGGTCAACCATAGATGGATGCACGAATTACTATGAAATGTAATCTTCAACGAGAAGATGCCCATTTAGCCACTTGCCCGTGCAGCCCAGCGCTCCTCCTCGTCGTCGCCGCATCCAATGATATTATCAACACCCACATCATGGCGACATGCACGTATATGTACAACGACGACGACGACGACCTACGTACCGTTGAGAAGGAGCAGGGAAGGTTCTGTTCATTGGACGCCATCTGCAAGTGTAGAGCTAATGAAAGTTCAGACGACGGCCGGCCGGCGAACTTGCGCAAGAAGCCAGCCAGCTGGAACGAATTCACGACGACGACGACGACGACGACGACGCGCGCGGTAGAATAAAAACGCACGTACGCGGACTCAGTCAAATCGGACGCGGCCGATCTATTGTCGTTTACCTGGCGATCGTTGGATGCGGTAACGTAGTCTGCGATCGATCGATCGGACGGCCACACGTACGTTTAATTTAATTGCCGTCGTCTTGCGTGCATGCATGCGCGGTAGAATCGAATCGCGCCGATTCAGCGGTCAATTTTGGGGTATTACGCAGCAGCTACCAGACTCTTATGACATTTTGTGTAACTCTTCAAATTTTATGTAAAATATAGCTAATATCATGTCATATCAACATCGAAGCGAGACTATGAGACTGACATTCCTATGACTTGGCGCTGGTATACATAGTAACAAAGAAGCATTGTCATAGGTGGAGCTAACAATTGGTAGGGCTGAATAAACTATTCTTAGATTTCTTTAAAATTTTACATAATATTTTAATAAAATCTTAATGGATTTTAGAGGTAAGCCTAGACTTAAGCCCTATCTGTGCACAGGCCCGTCTCCGCCGCTGTGCATGGTTGCAATCCTTAACATTTAATAATAACAAATAAACTTTGAACAATAACAAGAAAACTCGTAACTTTAGATTGCAACTTCAAGAAAAAGACCTTAGTATTAGGGGCGGAGAGAAAGGGGCGCGCAGAGGCCTAACCTCAGTGACTCGCCGGAACCACCCCCTGTGTTCTGGGCAGCTAGCTGCCGCACAACACAGGCAACACACAGGCCTAGAGGTGGCAACGGGTCCAAGTTAGCTAATACCGGACATGAACCTGTACCCATTTGGACTCGACACGCACGTCCTCACGGGTAGAAATCCTCACTTGAACCCAGACCTGCTAGGTCCCCGTAGACCCAATGGTTGGGGTAGCAAGGTGGCCCGCGACGAAGGGGCGACAGCGGGGCAAGAGAAGTAGGGCCGCAGGGGGTGGCCAGCTACGGTAGAGGAACCGTGACAGCACTCAAAGTTGCAGATCTGGCTGGCGGTGTTTGAGGCGACAGATCTAGTGGGTGGCGGAGGCGACGATGCTTGGTATCGATGGGGATAGAGGCGGCAGAGGTGATGGGGCTTCCTGGTCCGGCGGGGATGGAGGCGCGCTCCGGCTGTGGCAACGGTGCACGACGGGGAAGGGGGAAGGCGGCGTGGCGGGGACGACACATGTTTGTATGCATCATTTATAAGTTTTTGGTTGATTGATCGAATATGATCAATTCTACCCAAAATTTTAATTTCAGACTTCTCAATGTTTAGGATATTAATTTCAAGTTAAACTTAGTAAACATCTAAATACGAATCTGAATTCAAGCTATCTATTTTGTATTCATATTTAAAAATATATGTATTCGTATTCGAATCCGAAAAAATGATAAATAGTGCTATCCAGATTTAATTTTAAAATATTCACAAGCTCCACAAGCTAGCTCACAAACCAATGGGCCTCACCAGCCCTGATCTAAGCCCCTCGAGCACATTGGCCAATGCAACCTCCCACCCCTACCCGAAGCCATTCTCTCAAAGGCTCCTATGCCCATGTCGCTGGACGCCAGATGGGGTAGGAGGCTAAGGAGTTTTTTAATAATATTTTTTAAAAAAATTACAATCCTAAGGTTCTTTTGAAACACATGAATTTCACAGGAATTTTATGGGATTTAGTACAAATCCTTCAAAATTACTTCAAAATTACTCTATTCCAAAGGAGACATAAATGTGTCTTTTTAAAAATCATAAAAATAGATCACGGTCAGACCCACCCGTGCACGTGCACACTCAGCCAACGAAGACGCGATGCACTCTGCCTGTCAGGCCCACCCGCGCACACACGCACTCGCGCCCGTGTTCTCGCTCTTTGCCGGTGGGGCCCGCTCGTGCACGTGCGCCCGTGCACAGCTGCGACGCACTCCGCCCGTGAGGTCGGCCCGCGCCTGTCTTGGTCAACTTGAAAAACTTTATCCTCTATTTACTATACAATGGTCGACGAAAATTATGTTGACATTTCAAATGTAGATAGCAGGTCTATCGATGTTTACTTGATCGACGAGTCCCCTATCGATATTTCAAATATCGGTAGAGGTTTATTTTTTATTTTGAAAAGGAACATATAGATTTGAAATTTTAGAAAAAAAAAAGAAATATTATTTAAAAAAAAAATCGGAGGCTGAGTGTGGAAGAATTGAATCCGATTATTTTAATTTCAATACATATTTGACTTTTGAATTTGGACTTTTGAGGATCACCGGAATTTTTTAGGAAGGACTTGAGATCCAACCAGGCTCAACCCTAAACCACACTCAAAGATCCAAGCTTTCTGTGATTAATTTAGTTTTTAACTTCCCTTGAGGGAATCGATAAAACAAATCACGCATTTTAAGAAAATGGTCGTATTAATAAAATATCATAAAATATAGCTACGTCTATATTTATCCTTATTCTTAATCTCTATAAAAACTCCAGAAATATCAGCTACTTACGAGCCTACGACCTCTTCGTACATACGTACATGTACAGCGGCTGTATATACGATGGAGTCAGTTGTACTTGTACAATCTGGGCGCGTGTTGAACACATAATCGCACTCGTCTCTGTCCGAGATGAGACGCATGGATAACACGAAATGGAACAAGTCATTGTTTTTTCGATGGAAACAAGTCATTGTTATTTGTTAGCATGAAAAACAAATAATGCTGTCACTAATTAATTTTCATTACCTAAAGTCGCCGGTGTTAATTAGCACACCAGTTCCATACAAGTTGCCTTATACGTACGCATGTACGTACTGTGTTAATTTGTACTCCACATCTCATCCAAGTAGTACATATCGTGTGTGTATATATTTTCTTTGACCAGTCGAGGATGAAAACTAAAAACATGTAATCTTTTTTGAGAAATTTACTTATATGTTACCGAAAATTCATCGGTTCATCGGTTTCTTTATATGTCACTCGAAGTTTGTTATTTCTATATATACTATTGTTTTAATTTTTTTTGTCTTTTTATCTTACTCTCGTTACTTTCCGTTAGATATCAGTCGTTAGATAGTGTCCCACGCCATTATTTTTTTATAAATGATGAAAATATCATTAGCCTCACAACACATAAATCCTCCCTCCAATAGGAGAAAGGTGAGTCCGCCCACTTGTAAACACATTAACCTTCTAATTTGCCAAATAAAGAACTAATGAACTATCATGTATAAGGATAATTTAGATGTTTCCATGCTATGTAAGCAGGTATCTAACGGAAAAGTAACTTATGTGATATAAGAGGGTGTAAAAAATCAAAACAGTGGCATATATGAAAATAGCAAACTTTGAGTGAGCATAATTTTCTTCATCTTTTTCTACAACATAGAATATTATAAGTTGTTGACTTTTTTATTTCGCTGACCGTTAGTTTGTATATTAACTACCAAATCAAACTCATAACAACAAACCGCACGGTATCCGAATGTACAGCCACGGGCCGGACCAGTAACGGTTCGGGAACCTGATGAGCTTCGCGCCCAAATGCAATGCATCCTTGTTCTTCAAAAGCGTGGCACATCGACGTCCTCTTTGTCTTCTGCTGCTTCAGTGATTCAGCATCACACATTCGTACACGTGTCCTGCAACATACGAAGTTAACACTTCTTCCATATAAATCATGTGTACGAGAGGTTTGAGGTTCATAACGAGTCTAGAACTGTACGGCAGACAAGTATTGCATTTCTGTTAAGATAAGATAAGCATCAGTTAATTTTCTTTTTCTAAATAATATCGAAAAATAAGTCGAGAATTTTTTTTTCGCAGCTTGCATGACGACTGATAAATGACTAAGCATGTTTAGTATTTTTCTCCCTGACTCAAATCCTTTTTTCTTTATGGGAAGGATAGCGATTACGTGACATTGTTAGGATATTTGTCCGGTCCCATAAACATAATTATAGGATTTACCAAGGTTCATCAAACCTGGTCGCTCCAGAATACATGAGCACTCAGGGAAGCGTCTACGTTCGATGTATCCATGTATCCTCAGTGGAACTTTTCTGCAGGATGGAGATCAGATGAGATTCCGGCCCATAGTTCTTTTAAGGCCTTGTAAATATGGGCCTAAACCTCAACACACATTAACAAGGCATAACAATATCTCAGTAACCAAAGTTCGAAGAGGAGATAGAGTAAGGACAACCATAGGTTCGTCTATTAGATGAACACATCCATCGATGATGTTTTTCAAGAACAAAACTGATAAGAAATTATCCTGAATGTGCTAGTATAGCTCAGCTAAAGTACGAATTCACTCGAAAACGATTTTTTCAGACCCGGCGACAAGTTGTATCTTTTGTGCAAGGAAAGCAGCATACAAGGACATAATCATCATCCCAGGTAAAACCGAGCAACACAAGTAGAAAAAACTTGACGCTGAAAACCTTCAGAAAAACGGTTGCAAGTGCCAGTCCTTATGCTAGCTAAGGTTTGCTTCTGTGCTTAATTCTTGCCCCGACCACGCCTAGGTGGCACGACAGTCCACCCATCGGCATCAGGGACAAACTTGGAAGGTTTTGGCTCGTCCACCACCATCTTCTCCGCACTGCCTGCTTCATTATCCGTCATTGATGGCTCGTCGTCGTCGTCATCGAAGCTATCATTGTCTCCATCAACCACCATCTGCTCATGTGAAGGAAAACAATTTAACAGGGAGTCGTGTTTTCAATATAGCTATGCTCCCAATGATGCAATAGTTACAAGGAGGTTTTGAACTATTCTACAAGGGGTATATCAGGAAGGAACCATTGCCAAGATTGGAGAAGAAACGAGAATGCTGTTTTTAGCTGCTATATGTGTAGATCAAGGTGCATAGTCTGTGGTTCTATGCAATTGCAAGGTGAAGGGCATAGATGTGGAATAAAATATTGGAGTGGTATTTAAGAAATCCCTTTTGGTATAACATCCAGATACAATTATGTAAGATTGTAGTTTACTATTAGCACTCATCTGGCCATGTGATGTCTATTCCCCCTATCCTGCAAGCATATGTAAGTTCACTACTAATCTTCTTCAATCTTAAATCCTACTATAAGATGCTCAGGATGGTTTTGCCAGTATTATACTCAGAAATATTTCGATTTTAGTAACTAAGTAATCCCCATCGAAAGATATCCTATCTTGTGGTTTTACTTAGTCATTACTGTTGACAAAAATACTTAATTGGGGAAAGAAACCTAACAAAATTTGAGTCCAATTGACTGCTGCTACTGTGAAGTTTCATCCCTGAATCAAGTGGCAGTTAGAAAATAGAGCCAATCATGAATTGTAAATTATCCATGTCCAAGAAATCAGGTATGCTTGATCATCGTTTTTTTTAAAATGAGTCTATATGCATGCTTTCCCAAGATATAAAAAATAGAGACATAATTAAAGAACATGATCCTTGTTTTAATAGCCAGCACGGCCTCGTTCTATGCTCTTATTTTTGTGGGATGACTTCGCTTCCATACATTTTTTATTGGATTGTTGCTTTCCAAAATGGATTCACCATTTTTTTATGTTTCAAGAAAAAACTTCCACTTCCAAGATCTAATTAGAAAATGATGTTAAATCAACATGTTACCAACAGAAAAAGAACAAAAAAACACTAAACTTAGCATCTCCAATTATCAAAGTGAAAAAATGTGTGAATACATCAGAAAGAACGCATGTTCAAGAAGTCATATATCAAATTGTCAATTGTTTTTCAGAAGTGGACTGTCAGAGACAATCAGACAAGTGAAAACAAAAGCAACAATACATTGTATAGCAAGAATAAAAAGAACACTTGATCGTTTGTTAAAATTGCAACATCAGTAGGTACCTTTCTACTTTGGGAAACAGCATTCCCTTGAACACATGAGTTCCTTAGCTTCTCAACTGATGAATAGTTTCTTTGCAGGCATTCTTCATGCATAATCAACAAATGTTCAGCTACCTGTATGCAACCAAAATAATCAAATTAATACGCACACATCTAGCAAGTAGAACAAACACAACTTTTACACAACCTGATGGAAACAATACACTTCACCATGATCATGAAAGTTTTAGGTTTTCTGTTACAGAAGCAAAGAATAACTTTGTGTTTCTTGAAGACAAATTAGTTTCCTTGAAGTACTGTACCATAAACTCATATAGAACAAGCTTATATTATTCTAAGAAATATTAGCTGCTATGAAGTAATGGGTCAGAAGTCACCTATCCTAACTATTTTGTAGTTTGTAGCTCATCATGTATAAAATTGAACCGCATAAAGTTTAACAGACATACTTCTTGAACTATACCCCTCTAGAAAAAAGTTACAAAGCCTGCTATGATCCAATTAGGTACAACCCACCAGTGTTCCCATAGGTGCAAGGCGCTAGTCAGGCAGCAGCCAAACACCTAACATCAGGAGAATCAGCTAAGCGGCCCTGGTGGGGAGCAAACACCAAGCACCCAGGCAGATACCTAGCACTGCACCCAACCGACCTTTAGGTGGTTAATCATCTTTTACATGAATAGGTTAGAGCATTATATTCTGACATTGGTCATGCTAACAAGGGTGAGGTCTTCAGCAGTAGAACTAGGGAAGCTGAGTGTCAGCTGAATGGTTGGGCGTGTGGCGCCTTGCCGACCTGGGTTCAGTCATAACATCATTCAACCGCTTTGTATCAACTATAAGGGCACCATAAAAGTATGTGTGTTAAGTGGGATGTGTGTCCATGACTCCATGGACTGTGTTCCCAGCTTTGTGTTCCGCATGCACACACATGTGGCACGGACGCTTGCAGGTCTGTTGGAATTTCAGTGCCAGAGGGTGTGCTTCCTCCAATGACCTCTTATATATAAAAAAACTAGTGCAGGATCGACCGCTTGTGAATGAACTATCGAATCATCTTAGAAGAGGTGAAACACATATCTGTGAATCTTCTTTAAAGATTCGATGATAGAATAAAAGGTGCAGGTCCACGATGGAAATATAAAAGGTGTAATCATGAAGCATACAGGAACTAAGCTTGGGAACACAATATTCAGATTAAAAGTTAACAGCTGCAGCTAAACACAAATGGAGAGGAGCTAATCACCTCCTCAACACTGCCATCCTCAAAGTCAGCATTGAAGGATTCAGACACTCCGTCATACATCATATCCACCAAATCATCGTAATAATGTTCACCTGGAAAAGAAAACCTGTCAATTTCAAAAGCAAGCACGCCCAAATGTGAAGCCATAAAATTGAACCCTAAAGCACACAAATAAGACATATAAGTCATGCCAAAATTGCATTTCACAACCCATGATTACATAAAACAAACTGAGATCTCGAGAGAACGACAAGATTTTGGAATAAATAATCCTATTTTCCCCTACATCTCCCGCTGACGTGCCAGAGCAACTGAAACGATCAGCTTATAGAAAATATAGCTTTGTTTTCAGTAGCCCGATCAAACTTAGCATAGAATCAATAAACTGGAATCCTCGCTAGAACAGATAGAACAGAGTCACACCTAGAGAACAAGGGTGCCACTTTCTACCACTGAATTAATTAAACCAATAAACCCCCTAAAACACAACGAAAATATTGCTCGGCTAACTTAAAACAGATCATAGGGACACCTTTACTGGATTGGATCTCACTCGAACCATAGTAAAAATCTACCAGGTGATGTTGCAGGTAAAGACGAGCAAGTACCCTTGGAGGAGAACCATGAGAGGATGGATGCGGCGAGCTGGTCGGCCTTGGCGCGGGAATCGCGGCCGCCCCACTGGTTCTGCACCGCCATCTGCAGCGCCGTCCAACGCCCGAACACCAGCCCGACGCCCTCCCCGAGCGCAGCTGCCGCCTCGGCCGAGAGCGCCCCACCGCCGCTAGCGGATGCCGCCGCCATGGCGTGGGTAGAGCGTTTGGGATGAGAGGAAGACGGTATATAGTTTTTTTAAGTATAAAACCCAAGTTTGACCATAAGAATACATAAACCCTCTATTTATAATGCACCGGACTCGATGAGACGAAAACAGATCGATAGATATTAATGATATTATATCTTTTTTTCATATTTTTGGGATTTGGATTTGGATTCGAATACTCCGGATATAGAAACGGATGCTATCGGATATGAATACGATTACGGATATTTATCAAAACAAGAAAACCGTTGTTGCAAATCTACAAATACGTTAAAATTTTCTTTTCTGTATTTTACAAGTACTATATACATGTTGAAAATATAAATATTTTTTATTACTTACCGTTTTATACATATATATAAAGTAAATCTCATGTTTGAAATATGAAATTCAAAAAATTTCTAAATCGATGAATATCCTCTAATTTCTTAATTTTAAACATTTCTAGCGTGGTGCGGGGTGCGGTGGCAGCGGAGCGCTGATCGCGGTGGTGTGACTATGGGGAGGGGCAGTGACAGCGTGGTGACACGAGGCACGACCATCCGACTGCCGGGTCCACGTTTGGGGCTGCTCTGGCGTTAGGCGGTGGCCGGAGAGACGGAGGAAAGAGAGAAGCCTAAAGGCAAGTTTCTAGCACGAATCCTAAAGCACAATCGAATGGTTATAGATACTGGGTCTAATGGGTTTTTTTGGATAATCTGAATAAGAGTTATCAGGATTATCCAAAACCATATTCATATCTATCAGATACCAACAATATTATATCTGCTTCCGTATTAAAAATTCTAAATTTAAATTCATATAAAAAATCTATCCGATTCCTTTTTTTGGATTCGGACCGAAATTATCTCTACAAATAACCCTCTCTCCCATGATTGCCCAATCCTGCTGCTTCGAGACAAACATCGCACCGACAGAGGACGCCGCCGCCAGCTCGCCGGCGAGCGGCAAATGGTCCTGTGCAAGTCCTGCGTCGAGCGCAAGTGGCCACCGTTCTCGAAAGTGGACATATCTGAGAATTTATTTTTCATACAATTGCTTAATTAGACGACCATATCGATCTACCCGAGTGCAAATTTTTGGACGACGTGATCCCACAAAAACAACAGCGAATGCCCACGTAGTACAGATTACTAACAAATACTCTCAATTTCAGGTTACTAATGTACGCTGATGCCTGGCACAAAAATTTGAACGGACTTTCATATTATAAGTTATTAATTTTTTAGTCAAAATTTTTAATTTTGATTAAATTTAAAGAAAAAATATATGAAGACATATTTTATACTATTTTTTATTAAACTAATTTGATATTATATTTATTGATATTTTTATTAAATGGAATAAAGTTAAAAAAATAGTTTATAAAAAATGCAAACACGTTATAATATATAAGGAAGCAAATCGTTTTGTGCCTATTTCAATGCTCGAGCACTTTTCCGACTAGAAATTGCACATGTACCCTAAGTTAGAATAGTTAGACGGTGTTTGTAAATTTACTCGAAAGTTAAGCGTATTTGTTACTTTGCCACATACTCAGTGTCCCTGTTGACGTAAAAATCGTACAGAGATCTTTATACCTTCATGTTCGAAGGTCTGGTTGATTTGCTTCAACTTCAATGCAAGTAGTTAAGCCCGAAAGTTGTGGAGCGTACCAGTCAATTTAAACCTGTAATTAACAAGAGTAGAATATTAATTATTCTAAAACTATCGGTTGATAGTCTATCTCTATTGGCTCAGCTATAACACGTTTAACAGAAAGCCACATACACTTAATTGAACCCATGTTTCATGCTCCAGTTGATGTATATCATTGTTTCATGGCCATGTTACAAAACCTTAACTACTAGCATACTAAGTTACTGGTATAGATGCTAGCGCGTGTTTTTATCAATCTTATACTTCCATGTGACCAAAAACAAACGAGATAGTCCTCGGGGAAAAACACACATACCTATACACGCACAATATATTGGCTAAAATAGAAGTTCAGATTGACATATCTGGCTTTTGAGGAAGTGATAAATATTTGTGCCACGCTGGAACTTGAGACTTGAGAGGCATCCCCTATATGTACATGACTTTTAAGACTTATGTCGAGGGCCTTGCTGCCTTGTTGAAAAATCATAGAGCAATGTTGTCGAGCCAGAATGGTTTCCTTCCATTATTATGCCGCAGGTCATTTATGCCACTTGGCCATGGATTTAAGATTTGTAATTGCTGAGGATAAATTTGTATTCACATTCGATATTCAAATCATCTTGATTATGCAGTTTATCGAGACGGACTATTGGAATAGCAGTCTTTGGGTCTCTTTTGCGACCTCTATGGATTGGACGAGACGTTAGCCCTGAAAGCCCGTTTGCCCATCTAAAAATGAGCCTACTTCTCATATTTTACGAGTCACCTCGTATCAGCAAGGAGAATTGCTGACAAATCATTCGTGGAAGACCTGAGTTAGACTTAGATCAGTGTTTACATAACTGGTGCCGGTCCGGTTACCCTGTCATAAGTGGATGGCAGTAATCATGATAAACCTATCAAAATTTGAATTTCAAATCTTAAATTAAAAAAAATTGAACCGAGTGATTTGGAACTGTTAATGACTGACGCCGGTTATTGACTAGTTTACGTAAAAAATTGAGCAGATTTTTAAAAAATATATAAAAAATAAAAAAATAGAAAATATAGAAAATATATATGGTTTAACTGAACAAAAGAATTTAATATTAAAAAGATTTTAAACAGATTTTAAAAACTTTTTTCTGTAATTTTCATATGAAATTTTTTAAAAATGTTTTGAAAACTTTGGAAACGTGTCCATAATAAGAAACTAAATACTCACAAGGGTAGTTTGATTGCCAAAAACCCTCTAGAGTCTAGCCTAGCTGAGGACAGGTAATTGTTTTTTCTTAACATCATCAGGAAAGTATTGACCAATCTGAAACACGTCCCAGGTGTAATCTGAACTCCCATAAATCTTGCATGCCACGAGCTCCGGTCTCCGGGGGCCAAGAGAGCAGAGGACACCAGGAGCAGGCTCACCACACTAGTAGGCAGCATGCCACGTGCTTGCCAAAAACGAAAAGACAAAAAGGCTGCAGAACGGCAGGGCATCGGCATCAGCGCCGCTTTGGCATTAAACACTTTAATTCTAGTCATTATTTATCGATTTTATTTTTACTTTTCTTAACCCGAAAATATTTTATTTTAAAGATGAAAATAATAAATTAATAGTTAGAGAACAGATTAAAATGCTACTTATTAATAATAAAATAGTGCTAAAAAATTATAGATAAGAAAACGATATTGAAGAAATCAAACTTTTACATTTATGAATATATGATAGGAAAGGTATAAATTACAGTGAGGAGGCAACTTTCCTCGAGATGTCAACCTGGAACTCGTTCTCTGATTCTCGTGAAGAATTCTTCCATTATAAATCAAGAATTATAGATATGTATTAGTCATCGGGAATCATATGTTTAAAACTTAATCATAATTGAATCTAGTCGAGCGGGTATGACCCTCCACCCCTTGCTCCTCGTTCCTCGTGGAGATACACTTTGGCCCATAAAAATAAGCTCTAGTTTAATAGCCAAAGTATATTAACACTACTCAAACTCTAATGTTTTCATCCATGATTTCCCATTTTGCTATTTAGGTAGCTCAACCTCGTGTGCTGACACGTAGCATGCATGTTGTCGTAGCCCACGGTGGTGCATGTGCAGTGGCCATCAGCGTGGCACATGCCATAGTCTCACATCGCTCGATGGTTAGCGTCCTCTTTTGCTCCAAGCTTCCTTGCGAGGATGGGAGCTCCACGAGGATAAATTCCCCATGCAAGTGCGGAGATAGAAAAAATATATCCCATCATGGTTGGTGGGGGCAGGGTGAGAAAAATATATCCCCCAAGGACGGTTATGTGAAGGTATTCGATGGAGAATTCCCCGTTGATACTTCTAAATTTGAGAGCATCTCCAAGAGAAGCTTTAAAAAGACTCCCTACCCTAAAATTTAAGGATTAGATGTAAAAAACAGTTCTAAGAAGTACTATAAATGACTCCCCAAAATAAAAAGTACTCTAAATGACTCCAAAAATAAAGTGCTTCCAAAATTAATTGAATAACTCCTCACTCGTGAGAGCACATATCACTATCTATCTATTTCTTTCCACGTGAAACTCTCCCATCTCCCACCGCCAGATACTATGCCATTGCATGTCCTACTGCCACTATCACCATCGATGACACCGCAGGTGCCACTGTCATTTTCTTTTGAGATCATCCACCGGCCACCGCCCAGTCCTTCCTACGCCCCCTACCCCCACCTCTACTGCATCGAGCACTGTCTACCCATTATGTCGAACTTGCAGAGATCCGCGTTAGGACACTGCAATGGAGATTCACCCTAGGGCATTGCCACCGTTCAAACATGAAGAGATCCATGTCGGAGTGCCACCACTGTTCAGGTTTGCTAGGTGAGGCCACGTGCTGGGTTGCAAATACGCTGGACGAGAAGCCTGCAAGCCTATTTCCCTAGCGCGCTACAGTCCCCTGCCTAGGCGGCCAGGTCGCCATGCCCCAGCAGTGTTGCGGCAGCCCTTGCGGACTGTCCCTGTGCAACGAAGATCTCATTCACGGTGACCCACACCAGACCTCGCCTGCGATGGCAGTACAGCCCTACGAACTACCTCCATGCGCTAGATCTCGTCCACGCTGACCCGTGATCGCCTCCGCCGCTGGCTAGATCTGCCGTCGTAGCCCTTACATCGCTACCAGATCCGAAGCTTGCTTGGACGACGTCGGCTAGATCTCCCGTCGTGACCTCTCGGCCGCTCTCCGAGCGCGCACCGATCGCCGTTGGACACCCCCAACCGCTCCTTGCCGCCCCAAGCCAGCGGATTTACGAGGGATCCGTCGGGTCTAAGTTTAGATCAGCATTTTTGCCAACAGATCTGAGCAAATCAGGTCTAAATAGGAACGAGTTCAAATTCAGTATTGAATAATCTAGACCTGACATCACTCATTGTCACCCCTATCCATCTGCTACCCTCCCCATTCCTCTGTACTGCCGCTGCCCGCTGCTTCTCCCGCTCACCAGTCAGCGATTGCCCGTGGTAGCCGGGGTGCCGGCCCTACGAAAAAGAAGCCGCACCACACTCCCCTCCCCACCACGCACCTTTACGCTGCTACACTGCTGACCACCACCTCGCCCCAGCTCCAACCAGCGCGTCTCCCTCCACGTGGGTTGGGCCAGCGCCTGTCCGGCCCTCTCGTCGTCAGCCACACGCGTCGTTTCTCGTTCGTTACCCGCGACTCCGCGACGACTGCGTATGCGTGTGACTCGAGGATTGTGGAATGTGAAGGGCTTACAATTGTGGAATACCGCCATAGCCCACAGTAAAAAACTGACACCTCCGCATCATTTCATCTAAAAAAACGTGGATGCAATTAAACCATTGAAATCAGATGAATCAGCTGATTTTTAGTTAGGTTGCTGAATTACAGTTTTTAAGAACAGGATGGTTTAATGGTACGACACATAATACTTCTCCTTTTCTCTCTCTTTATATACATACTATAAGGTAAAATGTACGTACTATAAGGGTAGACTGGTAAATATGTTTGTAGATTTGAGAGTAAGTTTGTTTTATACTTTTATAGATTTTTAATGGATTTTTAAATAGACTGGATATTGTTATTACGGTGAAAATCTATAAGTTATGATATTATGTTATAATACAACTATAAAATATGATATCGTGATATCCACGTAGATGTAGTTATAAAATTATATATTTTTTAATATCTACTTATATACATTTCTCCATCAACTTATATTGTTTATGTATTAAAATAGTGCAAATTAAATACGCTTTTAATAAATAAAAAACCAATGATTACACCAATGGTTGAACCGGTGAACCGGCAGATTTCTCCATTTTATTATTGGTCCGTTCTTTACTATGCTCCGCCAGTATCCTCGGGCAGGCGGAAGCAAGTTGGCTATGCTTGTTCCCACGAAGACTTGTTTTAACATTTATAATTTATCTTACAAAAACTTAATTTTTTGGCTTGTTTACTTTATTTAATGTATGTATAATTAATAATTTTTGTCTAACCATGTAAAAGCCATCTGTAAAAACTAAAGCTGACATAATTAATAAGAAACATCTAAATTATTTGTCTACTCTGCTAACCTGCTATGTACAAATTGCTAAAACAAATGGTCTATTTGTTTCAGTTTCTGGTAGCTGAAGATTCTATGTAGCTAGCTAGTCTGAGTAGCTAAATAGTTTGGGTATCTAGCTGATGAGAATCTGAAGAAGTTGATATTTTTCAGCTTCTGGATTCTAGTTCATTTCCAGATTCTGCGGCTATCGATTCTCTCAATCTAGAACTAAAATTTGAACCGTTTATTTCAACTTCAGATTATAGAAGTGGAAACAAACAACTAAATCTTTATATCTTTATAAGATGAAGTCTCCTACATGTTACTCCTCACCACAGTTTCTCCTGTAAAATCTTTTATATAAAGGGTGAACGGATGGTCAAAGCAGCGATTTATGCCGGTAAAAAGCAGGACGCCAGGACATATCATGAGAAAAAACGTTGACTAAGTGCACTGATACTATTTTTGCCGTCGGGCTGCTTGGTTTCTTCTTATTTCCAGATGGAAAAAATGGTACCCATATCTTTGCAAAGAAAAACAGTTTTTGAATATGTTTTTTATGTTTATATTCATAACGGTTCTGCAATCAAAACTGGTTAAAAACTTTAAAAAATAGAAACCGCTAAACACTATAGTTAGCTTACAAAAAATTAAAAACAACATAATTAACAAGAAATCTGTATTAATTTATTTCTATACACTAAGGTCCGTTTGACGTAGCTCCAGATCTAATATTTTTTAGAACTGATTAAATCTAGCTTTAAGAAATCCTAGATCTAGAGATATAGATGCATTAAAAATATTTAGTTAAACAATTTAGGTTTTATTTTAGATTAAAAATAAAAGTTTAATATACTGTACAAATCTCATATGAATATTAAAGTTGGACCCGTAAACCTAATAATCTATTTGAAAATTGATAAAAATAAAGTGTGTAGAAAGTACGGCTGGCTCATCTGCCATAGCCTGTAATGAATGCCGTGGTCCACATGCAGGCTGTGGGGACTCGTCACGTTGGCTATGGATGATGCTCTTTCCTTTTCCTGATTTCTGAGAGCACGCGACTTAAAGCAACTACGCATTCGTGCATATGCTTCGTCGATGTGATGCAGTCATGCACGCATGCACGCATGCACGCATGATGCTGTTATCTCATTTTTTTATCGAGCGACGAAAACAAACAGGCTCACATGCCCTTGTGAGTTGTGACGGGCAATTGGAGGCTATGCGCCGCTTGCTTGCCTGCTTCGTTAGAATGTGCGGAGTAATACAGTCCTGTTTCGAATCAGTTAGGGACTTAGGGCATGGTGGGTATGTCTGACGTGGCTCTCGTTATGATTTCTGATCCTAGATATAAAATTCAGTTTTGAAATCGTTTAGTTGTATGATTATATTTTAATTCTTATAAAAAGATAATAATCAGGAATAACTATTACACTTATCTTTTAGTTGTATTATATATATATATATATGATGTCTTATATTATATGATACAAAACTATAGAAAAAATAAATAAATAATATAACATATAAATCATATTACATAAATATTCTTTTAAACCTCTATATGTATTTTTATTTTTTTGTTAATCTTAATTCTTGTGAGAATCGAGATTTTATTATTCTTTTCAATAGTAAAAAAGAATCAGTTTTACTATATTCTAATACTTATAGTAATATGATTTTTAAAAGAATCAGTTTTATTTGATTCTAATACTTTAATTCTTTTCAATATTAATCATTTTTATTTCTACTTAGAATATTCTGAATTTCTACTACAATAATCTTAGCGTGGATGAGAGAGAGAGAGAGAGAGAGAGAGCACGCTTTGAAGCTACAGGTGAGGATACATGATTCTCGATGACTCGATGACTCGATGTATGATGGCTTGTGGGCCAGGAAAAATTATAAAAGTTTATATTTCAGTTCAGCCCTTGATTTTTCACTTCAGTCCATAGAGTTATTTGATATTTACTTCAGTAAAATAGATACTCCTGGCCCACCTGTCAGTCGAACAAGAATATTTATTTAAATTCCCTTGTCAGTCAGTCACTCCTCCTATTTCCCCGCTTCCCCAGCGACATGATCGACACGGCTCACTTCCCGGCACTCCGCGCGCCGCGACCGCCAGGCTCCAACCGAGCTCCAGTTACCGCGGCTCCTCGCTCCGAACTCCGCCGCTACCCCTCTACTAGCCTCTAGAGAGTATGTAATGATATTCCTGTTTACTATAACGGTACTGTAATGTTAAATTGTCCATGCTAGTTTCTGTATTTATTATAATTTATTTAATTCGAAAATTAATTGTACAATTACCTAATTATCCTACAATTATTTGAATATTAGTATGCATGCATGTCCTTATATGTAGTCATCTTACTTACCTTTTTATGTATATAGTTTATGTATATTAGTTTTCCTGGCTTAATACAATATCCAATGTTCATATCTTCTCACCTTTCTCCACAATTCAACACTAGCTCCAATTGTCCACAAGACCACAACCCTCCTGATCATGGTACATTACAGTGATAACAATCAATTAGGAAGCTACCACTTTTATAAGTTGTTTTAAACTTATATATAAGAATTGAGAAATTAACTCAAAATTTTTTATTTGTGAGAGAAATATTATTTATTTAACAATGACAAACATAAAAGAAAAGATAAACATACATAAAAGTTATAAATCAACTTATATTTAGATAAGAGTTGCATTACCACATAAATGATATTTAGAGACATAGCTATTGGTGTAATAAATTATTACACGACAGGTTCAGTGAGCCTCGAAGGGCTTAGGATTTGATCGAAGTGTTTAGGTCCGATTCAGGCCTCCGAATAGAGTAATACTTTACGCCTAAAAATTAGTGTATTGCTATAATACCGAATATTTCGTGGTCCCCTCCTCAGTAATAAAGAGGGAGTATTTATAGACATAATTGGTAGAGGGTAATACATTATTACCCCCTAGTTACAATCGACTATGCCTGTAATACACAGTGCAAATATATGTAGGGGCAATGTAGTAAAAGACTAAATGTAGTACTGTAAAGTATACGTCCCGTCCGAAGAGACGTATACCTTCGATATTGAACTTCGGGCTCCGAAGTGGTTTTAGGCCTTCGAGACGGTATCGCCGAAGGCTTCGCTCCGAAAGGCTTCGGGGGTCTTGACTTCGAGAATCTTCGAGGACTCTAACTTCGAAGAGCTTCGTAGGCTTCGAAGGGATGCAGATCGAAGCCTTTAGGACTTCGAAGGGTCATCCAGGTCCTTAATTAATCCCTGATAACTTCTTGAGTACGGCGAAAAGTAGTTCCCCCAACAATAGCTTTAGTGACGAATAAAAAATACATGTCACAAATATACCTTTAGTGACGGGTATGTTTACAACCGTCACAAGAGACCTACCTTTAGTGACTGACCTTAACGATGTCCATCATTAATAAGAGATCCCAAACCGTCAAATTCTAAACAGGTCTTTAGTGACAGGCCTCAACGATGCTCGTCACTAAAGACCTACATTTATTGATGGGTGTCTATAGACCTATCACTAAAGATTGGCGCATATGGAATTTTTTAAAAATCTGGGTAGCCAAAAGAACACTAGCTCAAAAACACACACCATATTATAAATTCTTGTCTCCCCTCTCCAGTCTCTTCTCTCAACCATTCTACACTTTCATCCTTTGCTCTCTCTACTTAACTGCTATCGTTGTCTTCTCGAACTCTATCGATGGTGGCCGGTGTCACCCCAAGATCCACCCGACGATGACTGGCGTCACCTCGTATTCCACCCGACCATGAGCACCTCGATGTTGAGCTGCTTTGACAAAGGGTACATAGTTGTTATTGTTGCTTCACCAAATCCTACTGTCTGCCCTCCTTCATTGTTGTCGTCTTGTTGACACAAAAATCATAAGTATCCCTACGTCTGCACACTCAAAGGCCTAAGAGAGTCTACTTAGCTCCAGTGCAGGTCTTAAATAACCCAGAGATGTCAGGAGACGTGCCAGTCAATTTGATTCTGCAATTGACAAGATTTAGAAATATTGCTTATCCTGATCATATCGGCCAATGGGCCAATAATACCGTCGATCGATAATACCACATCGGTTAGAACTCCGATACACACGAGTGCAAGAAATAACGTATATATCGACTGAACTCCCAAAAGGCATCCGTTGCATAGTAAAAATGAGGAGATAGAATATTTTATGAAACCAATTGGTCGATAAGCCGATGCTGGTTTTTGCCACCAGTCGATACGTGCTAGGGTTTGGGATGACTCGATCGGCTAGGAGCACGATGATGCTCTCGGAACCATGATACCTCATTGGCTAGAACTCCGATGAAACGATGAATTGAACCCACTGACTAAATAGAATCTATCTTATTAATAATAACCTAGTAGATCGGACTGAACCAAGACAGTACGAGGTCAAAGTTAATAAGGAGAGTCTATCTCGCTAATAGATCTGGTACACACGTGATTGACGTATCAGATCTAATTAAGAGATTAGAGCAATGCAGCCTTAGATAGATCTGATACATCGGGATAACTAGCAGACGTATAAACTCAACCAAAATACCAGACTGAACCAAGAAAGTCTTGGCTAAATAGATGCATTTGCCATGTGACGAAACCTATTTCTTGCTAGAGATCGAACTAAACCGATGCAGCCCAACTTGAGACAGGAAATCACCGGACGAGACTTGTTTCTTGCTAGAGATCAAACTAAACTGATGCAGTCCAACCCAAGATAGGAAATCGCCGAGAAATACTACATTACCCTTACTCCTAAAAGCTGGCGTTGCGCCAAAAACTAGAATCGAATAGATTGATCCTGAGATGGTTTACAAAGATCCCTAGGTACACATATTTATACCCGTGGGTTTAATAAAATCCTACATGTCGCTGTGTAAGTACGACAATCCTCGATGGGGTTACCCACATATGTGTTTTGTTTAGGTGTATGGGGATCTATGTGTACAGAATTTGATGGTTGTCTCTAAGAATACAAGACAAAAGATTTTAGATAGGTTCGAGCCTCCCGGAGGATAATAACCCTAGTCCTATATGTTAGAGTATGAGCTAAAGAGCCTGAAAACGGTCTTAAGCTTGTGTGCGTGCGTGTGTATGAACAGCATAGTCTGTAAGAGGTATCCCCGATCCCTTTATATACTACAGGGATCGGGGGTTACCGTTTAGGCCTTAACAGCCTCATTAATCCCTTTTACAGCGGTTTAAAACACCTGGGATCATGGGTTAATAAGTACATCATTATTCATCGTATTAATTCTACTGTTACGTCTTGGAGTTTATGGTCATTGATGGTGCTGACCGACCGTTGAACTGGTCTCCCAAGTCCTAACGGTCGGGGTGTCTTCCCGAGTGCTGGACTCATGATTCCTTTCTTTGGTTGACCGCTTCTGGGATGCATGCTGATCCGACCCCTTCCAAGTCATCTTTAATGCTTCATCTTTCCGACCCCATGTTCTATCCGATCGTCATAAATGCTCTCGAGAAGTACTCTGAGGTCATATCCTCGATAGGAGCCCCCGAGCTCTTTACGGTAGAAAGGCGATGTTCATCCGGATGGAGTCGAGAAGCCGTAAGGAGCGTCAACTTCTCAATGGATCTCTTTTTATCTACCTGGTAGGGGTACCAATTAGGTGCACCTGCCGGGTGTAGCCCCCGAGCTTGAAGTTTGTTAGTAGAATAGGCTCCAAGGTCTAAAATCTTGCGTGATGTTTGTCGGAGAGAGGAGCATGCGAACCCCCAAGCATTTTGGTGATCAGGTGTCCGTTGGGGTCGAGGGGCGTTTTAGCGATCAGGCGTTCTAGCGAGTAGGCGTCCGTTGGAGTCGAAGGGCGTCAGTCAGAGTCGAGTAGACATCTGTTGGAGTTGAAGGGCGTCAACTGGAGTCGAGTAGGCATCCTATAGAGTTGAAGGGCGTCAGCCGGAGTCGAGTAGGCGTCCGTCGGAGTTGAAGGGCATTAGCCGGAGTCAAGTAGGCGTCTATTGGAGTTGTAGGGCGTCAGCCGGAGTCGAGTAGGCTCCCGTTGGAGTTGGGGGCGTGCGAATCCCCTGGACATTTGGTGGACAGATGTCCGTTGGAGCGCGGGCGTCGGTTCGCCTCCCTTGTTTGACCGCCAGATTAATTTTCAACGGTGAGATGGAGCGCTTCGGGAAATTAAATCGGCGCTGATGGTGATGTGGATTCCCACTCGGAGCGGTTACCGAGGCAATTATGGCATGCCGAAGGAGTTGAGGCGTCGCTCCGCTGCTCATAAATATTCCTCTTCGTGTTTCTTCCACCGTAAGCCCTTTCATCTGCTTCTGAGCTCTAGCCTTCGTCTTCCTCGCGTCCACACATTCCTTCACTGGCTCCCCATCGGTCCGGCCACCATTGCCAGTGTGTGGTGTATGACCTACACGTCGATATGTGATGATTTTGCTCATGTAATTAGTATAGTGCTATTAAGTGTAATAGACTGATACAAGTTCATGGAGGCCTGAAGCGTGATGACCCGATGGACAGGAACCATAGAGATAGAGATCACCATGCGAGAGGGGCCATACTATGTTACAGTTAATATGATTGCCTGTGATGTTTACTTATGTTCCTGTCATATTATTCTTTCATGTTCCGTGTGCGGTAGGCATCGTTACCATGTTAGAATAGTTTCCCTAAAAAAATTAAGTATTGATGCTCTTTCCAATAGCTGCACCTATCAAGGTTCTCGATCATCGATGATGGATCTGCCAAAGCAGGGTGTCGTCTTTTATCTTGACCAGTTAGGATGGATGTCGAATAACTACACGCATAGTATTGATTTGCTTAACAAAGCTATCAAAACAGTTTTGGGCTTTAGGGCATGGAGTTGGGAGTCGGACATTGGATGATGCCCTAATGAACAAGAGTTACATAGGATGTGATTAGCAAGTGTTGTTTACCTATGTCACTAATCTTCTAGCAGCGATGCCAAAGCTCACTAGGAGTTAGTTGAATATGGATCTTGTCCCACAATGTATCGTTAGAGGGAAAGTGATCATTTTACATATTGTGGTACATCTTTTATTTGATAGAAGATCAATCTAGCATAGTGCTGAACCTTGCATTTTTGTTGTAGATCATGGCACCTACTGCAAAGAATACTTCGTTTTTAATTTGCAATCTATCCTAGAGAGGGAGAAATTATCTAGAATAAATTTTATTGACTGGTACAAAAACTTGAGAATTGTTCTCAAGCAGGAGAAAAAAGACTATGTTCTAGAGGAACCTCACCCTGACGAACCAACGGATGATACACCACTTGCTGATAGATGGGCTTATGAGAAGCACACCAGTGATTTAGTTGATGTCAGCTGTCTCATGCTTGCCTGCATGTCCTCTGAGTTTTAGAAGCAATATGAGGACAGGGATGTCTACGATATGATCGTGGGACTTAAAGGCATGTTTGAGAACCAAGCACGGACTGAGAGATATAATGTCTCAAAGTCCCTGTTTGCGTACAGGTTGGCGGAAGATAGTCTAGTGAGTCCTCATGTGATCAAGATGATTGGTTATATCGAGAACCTCGAAAAACTTAGGTCTACTCTTGATAAAGATTTGGCCACATATGTGATTCTGCAGTCGCTTCCTACGAGCTTCGAGCCGTTCATTCTAAATTTTCATATGAATAGCATGTAGAAGAGCATGGCTGAATTGCATGGGATGCTCAAGACAGTTAAGGAAAGCCTTAAGAAAAATCCTAGTCATGTGATGATGGTTCAAAAAGAAAGGAAGAAGAGAAAGCGTAAGGGAAAGGCTAAAGCTGCAGATGCGATCTCGAGCTCTAAGTCTAATTCAGCTGGAAAGTCTAAGTCAGGCCCTACTAACTCTGACACTTGCCATCACTGCCATAAACCTGGCCATTGACGGATGAATTGCAAGTTGTACTTAAAAGAACAAAAGAAAAAGAAGGGAAGTATGACTTCCGCTTCAGATATAAATGTTATTGAAATTTATCTTGCTACTCATCCAAGTGATTCATGGGTATTTGATACCAGATCAATGATTCACACTTGCAAATCGTTGTAGGGGCTGAAAATGACTAGGAAGTGCGCAAGAGGCGAATTAGATGTTCGCGTCGGCAATGGTGCAAAAGTTGCTGCGTTGGCCGTTGGCGTTTATTCTTTGTTGCTACCCTCATGATTAGTTTTGAAATTAAATAATTGTTATTTTATTCCCACATTGGACATAAACATTATCTCTTTGTCATGTTTAGAGGAAGACGGTTTTGAATTCGTAATAAAGAACAAGTATTGTTCGATATTTTCGAATGATATGCTCTATAGTGTTTGTCCATTGTTAAATGGCTTGTATATTCTGAATCTTGAGGATACACACGTTTATAACATTAATACGAAGAAAGCTCGACTAAATGATTTGAATCCTACTTATGTATGGCATTGTCGTTTGGATCATATAAATGAGAAGCGTATGTATGAACAGCGTAGCATGTAAGAGGTACCCCTGATCCCTTTATATACTGCAGGGATTGGGGGTTACTGTTTAGGCCTTAACAGCCTCATTAATCCCTTTTATAGCGGTTTAAAACACTAGAGATCGTGGGTTAATAAGTATAACATTATTCGCTGTATTAATTCAACTGTTACGTCTTAGAGTTTTTGGTCATTGATGGTGTTGACAGATCGTTGAACTGACCTCTTGAGTCCTAGCGGTCGGGGTGTCCTCTTAAGTGCCGGACTCGGAACTCCTTTCTTTAGCTGACCGCTTCTGGGATGCATGCTGATCTGATCCCTTCCAAATCGTCTTTAATGCTTCGTCTTTCCGACCCCATGTTCCGTCCGATCGTCATAAATGCTCTCAGGAAGTATCCCAGGGTCATATCCCCGACACTACCCGAATTATAACAAATCTCGAGATTTCCATGCTTATGGATAACTACGAATTTTTTTATCTATTTCCTATTATAGGGAAAAATAACAAATTTGAGACTTGAAATGCGCGCAGATGCTTCGCCAAATTGGTTAGGGCTTCTCTATCACATCGACGCTAATGACGGACGTTCGTTGCTTCGTCGAATCTGATGGTGCCAAATTTCGGTGTCAACACGCCTCCTCTCCTCCTCCTCCTCTATCATTATTGTCTCTCCTCGTCCATTGTGGCTCGGGGTAGAGGTCTCACCGACGATGACTACACGGAAAGAACCTTAGGACGATGATAATCACGATGAGAAGAGCCCCTCCACTACACCTTAGATCTGATTGTCACCTCATTTAAACTGAACGAAACTAAACGAAGTTGTATAGAATAAATCTAAAATAAAAAATCGATCATTAGTGATGCGTAAACATTTATACCCATCACTAATGGTCCATCTTTAATAATGGGCATAGATGTATGTCCGTCACTAATGGTCGACTATTAATGATAGATGTATATCTATGCCCGTCACTAAAGATGAAACTATTAGTGACGGGTGTATGTCTGTCACTAATGATGTGTTATTAGTGACGTGATAAGAGTGACGGGTGTGATATCCGTCACTAATGGTTTTTTTTAGTGTTGATAAAACAATTTATAAAAAAGAATCAGATGTATTATTAGATAAAAAGGGAAAAGTTATTAACAAAAGTAATATATTAACAACTTTAAAGAAGAGTACGAAAATCTGAGTAATGCTCCCAACCCAGACGAAATACCACATCATCGGCAAGGTCGAGTTTGCTTGTTGTTCTTAGGAACCAAAAAAACTAGTAAAACAAAATGTGTGCGTACTGTTCTTGCACATTTTCCCACGCTATCATCGACAAGTGGGTATCATCATTGGGCGGCATTTTGTATTAAGCAAACAGAATCATCGTCGTCGGACAAGCAGAGCCTGATCACATCGTAGAACTGAACAACTCTCGGAGCTGCACCGTCTGTCTCTTGGTCCTGCTGCCTGCCTGCCCCTGTAGCTGTTCTTTTGTTGCTTAGCTTCAGCTTGTGCCATCACCAAAAAGGAAGAAGAAAAATACTCTTCTTGGTTTGGATTCTGGTGATTTGCTCTGGTTTGCCACATGACCATCTTGGCCACTGCTGCTGTTCCTTAATCCAACCAGCCAGACTCGTGCTGCTCCAGGACAAATAGGACCGCACTAAAAAAGCAACTTTGAGCAGCTTCGTACAAAAACCTTGTGACCAAACAGTTGCCAGCCACGACTCTGCAGTGCATGAAGCTGGTGAGAGAGCAACCGGCTTGTGTAGTCATGTGTCACTGGACATATGAGGCTATCAGAGTGGGGCACACTGCGAAAACCATGGATGATTGCATCTTTAGATGCATAATAATTGGTAAATGGTGCGTGCCCTTTTGGTTAATAATTCTGTGTTAGTGCGTTCGTTCTCCCAACGTCAATCATCCTGATGGAATTTTGGGTAGTTAATTGCGCATTCTTTCAAAAAGACTTTACTTATAGTTCATTGAATTTATTCCAAAAATTTGATTTTTACCTCCTACACACTCTTTTTTCACAAACCAAAAAGTTTATTTCTTTGATACGATTGATCATCGTACATTGCTATGACAAATAGACTGAGAAGAAAATTATTTTTCATAATCTATTTAAGGTTGTCACACATAGATGATAAAGATAGTTATTTTCCGCAATCTTTTCAATCCATATAAAGATGGAGACGCAGTGTGGCGCATCGTGCATGTTGTAGAGCGTGTCACGTTTTGCATTGCGCCATCCACGCATTCGCGGCAAACGCGTGCGTCACACACTTTGCACGATTGTGTCGCGAATTTTCATGACCGCAGCATATCGGGAGATCATGTTGTTGTCAAACTGCATGACCACAGATAGTGTAGTGGCCAAACTCCATGATCGAGCAATGCGTGATTATAGTTAATGTCGTTAGATCTATCGGCATGATCTATTCCATCGCAAATCAGTTAATTCTTAAATTTCGTCTTAAAATATAATAATATTTAGGCTTAGTTATATTTATTAAGAAGATATACAAATAGACTATACTTAATGTAAATAAACTATACTTAATATAGTGAGATATATATGTATGATCTATTACATGTTAATTTTTTTAAAAAGAATGTTTTCTCCTCCTACTGATAATCCCGGACAAGCCGATATTTGGAACCCTGGCATGTTGGCCATCATATCGAATGTGCTGCGGGAAAGGAAAGACGAAATGGTTTCCTCTTAAACTAGTGAGCTATACGAAGCAGATACTAGGCCAGTTTGTTTTAGTTTCTAGCGGCTAGAGATTCTTAGTAGCTAACTAGTCTGAGTAGCTGGATAGTTTGAGTATCTAGCTGGTGACAATCTGGAGAAGCTGGTATTTTTTAGCTTCTAGATTCTAGTTTATTTCTAGATTCTGCAGCTACTGATTCTCATAATTTAAGTTCAGAATCTCGACTATTTGTTTCAGCTTTAGATTTTAGAAATAACTATAGCTGTCACAAGCAGCTGAAAGAAACGGGTAATTATAGCTACTGCAGCCATTGATATACATCATGTACAGTTACACCGATGTTCATACTACGGAAGGTGGCAGTGCATGATACTCATACTACGACTAAGCACGCGCACCAGAAAGTCGAGAACACACAGGACACAGCAGTGGGCACTGGGCAGCGTCATCAATCAGTCCACTGCTTCGGTGTGTGAGAAGTGGGAGCCATCTGCGCCTGCTTCTGCCTGCCTGCCTGCTTGCTTCGGTTTTAAGGTTTCACGGTAATGTTGACAGCACAAACTTATTATTTAACGAGTACGACTATTGAAATCATTAGATATATTAAAATGCTATCATCAACAGTAAATAAGATAAATATACTATTTTCTTCGTCCTATAATATAGTAATTTAGGATCAGATTTGATATTTCATAGTATAATAAAATGTCATATCCGATCTTGGTTACATATTATGGGATAGATGGAGTACCTTGTAACAATAATACAATACACCTTATATAGAGCATCTTCAGGAAAATTGTTATTTTTTATTTCCTAAAACTTCATATAGAAACAATCTTAAATTTTTATTTCCTAAAACTTCATATAGAAACAATCTTAAATTTTGTCGATCTCTAAAAATTAACCAGTTTATAACAGTATGTCTATAATATCAATTCTTATATTTTAAAGGAAATTAGAAAGATAGTTCCTATTTTTGAGAGAAAGAATAGATGATTTAGGAAATCGCTTAGAATAGGAAATCATTTAGGAATAAAGTTACAACATGCTTTTTTTCTTCTTCTAAAATACCTAAATTTAATTTTAGGAAGCTAAATAAAAGTACGTTGGAGATGCTCTTAAATCCATTCCCTAAATATAATGTTACTTAAACCGATAGACCACCAGATTACCGGTCGGTTACCAGTAGAAAAAACTCCAAGATCCTAATTACAATTAGTTAGCTAGTCTATTGCAGCAGAAGCAACCAGCATACAATGTAGAGTACAGTACATCAGTACAGAGACAGTGCTGGGCAGGGCACATCATTATGCATTGCATCCTGTACCTGTGTACCATTGAGATTGAGAGACAGAAAGGGGGAAATTGTCAAATGTCCCAGCTGATGAGCTAGTATGCCAGTAAAAAAGAATAGGGGCACTGCACAGACAGCACATTATACTACAAACTGTGATATCAAATGAAGGTAGCTCTCTCTTCAACATTCCTTTTCTTCGTTTTAGGTAGATGCCCGGCATCTCTCATCTGTAAAGCCAAAGTTCTCTCTTCCTCCTGATGGTCTGATGGTCTCCACTCACATCTACAAATCCAATGCTGGTCCCTGCAGTGTAAGCACTACTACCACTGCCATTATGATCACTACTTCGGTACTCCCTCCCACGTCCAAAATTTAAAAGTTACCCATTGCTAAAGATTTTACTTACGAGGTAAAATTAATGAAATAATGTTAAGAATAAAAAACCAAAGCAATACTTATCAATTAGCATTGTGGAGTGGAGTGGAGTGGAGTGATAGATAAATGATATTGAATAAATAAAACCTTTTAATTTAATTTATGAATGCATGATATATTAGGATGTAGAAATAAAAATATTTTTAAAACAAGTTAAAGTACCATAGATGAATCTTTTAGAGTGAGGGAGTAAATGCATATCCAAATGGTCATCCAAATTTATTTTTTCTTTATAAACTCAACAAATCTTTTGTGTGGCATGTACCGCACCGCCAAACTGGTGTCAACCCCAATTCGTAGATTCCATTGAATTTATCCGTTCGATTGTGTTTCTGCGTTCTTGCTCGTGTTATTCAATTCACAGGCAATGATTAGTATTAATGGTGAAGTCAATTAGGTTGTGCTTGGTTGATAACCAAAGAAGAAGTGGTGCTGTGATTATAGAGTCTTGATCTTACGGATCAAAAGCCAAATCATGCATGTCTTGTCTCTACAAATCTTTGTTTATTATCCAACTAACAGAAGATCGGACACCCTGCCCTCCATTAGCCGGTATAAATCTCAAAACATTGCTTGATATTGTTAATTTTTCATTTATTGTTACCTTTGCAAAACTGTCAAAAGATTCAGATTTAAAAACAAGTCAACAAAGAAATTTCAAATTTTCTTAGAAAGAGGTAAACATAAAAAAAAACTCCAAACATCCCAAGCGCCAAGAGACCGACAAGCCACAAAGGGCGGAGAAGAGAGGAGCAGCAGCAGCAGCAAAGCTCAGCCCAAAGCCGGAGTTCTCGACTCACTCCTCGCGTCGTTGCCGTCGCTGACTGCTCGCCGTGTCCATGGCGGGGGAGGCGGCCACCTCCACCTCGTCGTTTTCCCACCCGCCTGCGCTGCCTGCCACGCGCCAGGAAGTTCAGGCGGTCATCGCTAAGGCCACCGAGCTGCGCGCGCTCCACGCCGCGCTCCTCCACGGCGGCGCGCCCAGCGGCGTCGCCAATACCGGCGCGTACGCCGCCTACGCCAGCGCCAGCCGCAGCCCCTCCGCCATCATCCGCCTCCCGCCGGGCGCGTCGCCGGCGCTCTCCAAGGCCGCCGTCGTCGCCGAGGACTACCCCGTCTTCACTCCGGTGAGCAATCTCTCTTCCGCGTTCGCTTCATGCTCTTCTTCCACCGGGTGCTTGATGCCTTTGGTTGTACATGGTTTGTTCTATGTGAATAGTGTTTCTCTTGGTGCTTGATTTGCCTGTCCTGCTTGCCATGCTAATGCTCTGAACATTTTGACAACTATTTAATTCTAAGGTGCAGGATCTGCTTGTTCTTCTTGCTGTGAGGATTATCTTGTAAATAAAAATGGTTAGAATAGCTAAAATTTTTTGCTTTGTTGCCATATTACAGGGCAACCTACTTTATGCAGCTTTGTGAGAAGAGCAGCAATTTTCTCTTTACTAAGCTGTTACTGTATGTTTGCAGCATTTAAAAAAAAATCTACAGACTATTGATGGATGTGAAGGCATAAATCATGGATTCTGTTGCCTCTTCTTGGAACTTAACCTTTTTATGTACCATGTTTATATGCTGAATGTTTTGTTTGCTTCCTGATTCATCTTTTGATAATAAAAATTGTTTCTTGCTTGCTGAATTCCTTCAGACTTACGAGGAAGAGCCACTTAGTGGCATGAACTATATTCGCCAAGACAATAGGAGCCTATCTGAGAACTGGAGTGGAATCGGTTTGGACCATGAAGGTCAGGAAGATGAGGTGGCTTTCTCAGATTTTGACAATCACAACACCTTCTCTTCATCGAACAGCGAGCTACACTTCTCTTCATCAAACGAGCATCTGCGGAACAGAATTGCTTGCAGAAACCATCCTTCCTTCCTTGAGCCTGCTTTCTCCACCGACAGCTGCATCAAATCGGCTAGCAGGAGGACAGATTTGGCAGAATTTAAAGCTGTGACTACTTGCAACACCTGCAAGCCTGCAACAATCAGTAGGCACCCTGAAGCTGATGCCAGTGCTCTCAAGAACATCAGCAGTGGAGTGCCGCTGTCCAACTACCACCCCTCCATCTGCTCAAGGCCAAGATCGAAGGGGCAACATATTCTCTCATGGCTCTTGCCCAAGTCAAAGAGGAAACCGAAGTCGGACATGTCGCCGAACACCTTCGAATGCGAGAACATGTCACAGCTTCTGAAGGAATGGGGGGTGTTTTCTCTAGAATCTCTGAAAAAGGAGCTTGTTGAGGCCAATGAGCATAGGGATGCTGCTCTGCAAGAAGCCGCAGAGATGAAATCGTCATTAGGAGAACTGACCACCAAGCTAGTGAGCTTGGAAGGGTACTGCTCTGAACTAAAGAAGGCTCTAAAGCAAGCAACGAGTGCGAAGACCATGATATCTCATTCGAAAAGATCAGCAAGATCACTTGGTGTTAGTAGAGACAATTCTATGCCTGTCAGCCATGAAGTAATGGTAGAGGGGTTCTTGCAGATAGTATCAGAGGCCCGGCTTTCCATTAAACAGTTTTGCAAAGTACTACTCCAACAAGTTGAAGATGTTGACAATGGATTATCAGACAAGCTGAACTTACTCCTACAACCGTATCAAGTCACACTCACTGACAAGCATTCAAAAGTAGTACTGTATCATCTCGAAGCTCTCATGAACCAAGCTATGTTTCAAGACTTTGAGAACTGCACGTTCCAGAAGAACGGCTCGCCCAAGTGTCTCGACCCTAAGCAAGATCGCCAGGATAACTTTGCTTCGTTTGTGGCGCTGCGCAACTTGAGCTGGAATGAAGTCTTGAAGAAGGGCACCAAGTACCACTGCGAGGACTTTAGCCGTTTCTGCGATCAGAAAATGAGCTGCATCGTGGCCATGCTGAACTGGTCATGGCCATGGGCTGAGCAGCTGCTGCAGTGCTTCTTCGTGGCTGCAAAGTGCATCTGGTTGCTCCACCTGCTGGCATTCTCATTTAGCCCGCCTCTGATGGTACTGCGAGTTGAAGATAACAGGGCATTTGATCGGATGTACATGGAAGACATTCATCTTGACAAACAAAGGTCTCAGAACCCTTGTCAAGTAAAGATCATGGTAACTCCCGGGTTCTATGTCCAAGATCGGGTGCTCAAATGCAGGGTGCTCTCCAGGTACAGCTAGAATGCTAGATCTGTAACACTGCTGATCTGAGACATCTCTTAGTTTCCTTTTGACCGATTGATGTTAGCATAGTCTTAGAATTTCTCTGTTAAGTTGCAAAATATACTAGAATGTCAAGATGTTGGTTTACGTGTGTGCCTAGTGCCGATAGATTTGTCGTAACATCTGTGAAGTAAGCAAGCCATTTGCAAGATAGATTTATGGAAAAAAAGAGAAGAAAGACTCAACAGATTCTCGTTTATTTCCTGTAGTTTAGTATTCCCTCCTATTCCCTATATAAGTTATCTTAGTCTTTTCGACTCTTTCTCAAATATAACTTATTTTAAGAAAATTTAAGCAATTTTTAATCCTTTTTATGTTTGTGCTTGACAAATAATAATATATCCTAATAAACACTTTGAACCCTTCGAGGTTCTTAAACACTTAAACCTGTTATATAGTTCTGAATTACGCTAATAGTTGGCGCCGTCCGTGGGGATCCTAGTCCATAACTAGCCTCTCTACCACCGACCTTCGGACCATGCCTCCGAAGAAAAGAAAAAGCGTAGCTCTTACTCAGAGGTCCTTTCGAGTAGCGCGGGTCTCGACGCACCAGGAAGCCTTGCCTCCCGAGTCCGATATGCGAGGTCCACTAGATGCAGGAGCACCCCCAGTGGTAGCTTCGGGCTCAAGGGCTGCAGAGCTTACCGTTGACCTTCGTGACGTGACTATCCCCCCCGAGTGTAGCGGAGCAGGCCGCTGGTCTTCCAGCGGAAAGCACCCTTCCCACAGACGGGGGGCTCGCCTCGGTCCCCCCTTCGGCTAACAACCTCGTGCCCGGAGCCCCTGCTACCGAACCAATCGTGTCCGACCCGCCAAGGGGCGCGGGACCTCGAAACACGAGGCTTTCGCCCCCAAGGGCGCTACGGACCGATTACGTGCGGTCACAAGACTCGGAACAAGACTCTGGGGGAAGTGGAGCCATTAGAGATGAGCAGGCTTTCGAGCTGGCCTCGCTCAGAGTCGAAGTCATGAGGTGACGGCAAAATATGGCCAGCCAGGTTCGCACTGCTGAAGACCCTCCGAGGGCACCTATCATCATCACCTTGAGTGACCACGATGATCAAGAGCCCCAAGAGCGGAGGCAGAACGTCTCCTTTGACGAAGGGTCACCACTCCATCCAGATCTGCAGATGGTCCACTTCCACTCAAAGTTCCGAGCGGCGAAGCTACCCAAGTACTTCGGGGATTCAGAACCTAACGAATTCACCCGCTCATACGCCCTCGCTATTAAGGACAGCGGAGGCGAGAGAGACACTATGGTAAAGTGCTTTCTTTGGCCCTCGAAGGGATAGCCCTTCGCTGGTTCTGGTCCTTGAAACCTGGGTCTGTAAAGTCATGGGAGCTCCTTCGCAAGAAGTTCACTAATAACTTTCAAGGAACCTTCGTGACGCTCATGTCAACTGGGAGTCTATTCCAAGTGAAGCAGCAGCCCGGAGAGACGTTGCGGTAATATTCACAACATTTCGCCTTCATGAAGTCCTAGATAAAAGGCCTCTCCACATCGTTCGTGGATGACGCTGCTCGTGAAGGGTGACTAATGCGGGCTTCCTGGATAAATTTCATAGGAAGCCTATATCCTTGGTGGTTTAGCTTATGACATACTTCGAAGAGTATGCTCGCTTCAAAGAAAGCCAACTCTGGAGAACCACCACCGTCGCCTAAGTTCGGATCCCCGAAGTCTAAGCCCCGAGGTTCCCGAAGCCAGCATTTATGGAACATCAGTCTTCACAATCAAGACGAATCCGGAAGCATTTCCGCAACGAAGTGCTAAATATTTTTGGAACACGGGCCCCGAAATTTCAGCAAGGTCAAGGAAGGGGACGCGGGTCTAGAGTGAAGCCATCCATTGGACCCTTCGTCTCCGGGCAGTCTTTCTTCTGCAACATCCACGACGAAAACCGAAGCCATAACACCGATATTTGCAAGGCTATGCTAGCCTTGCGAGGGGAATACTTAGAGCGAACTAGTGACTGAGGGACCATGGATCGGGCGCCCGAAGCTACACGTCTCGAGCACGTCTAGGCCACAGGGCGTGCAGAAGTTGACGAGGCCCTTCCTCGAGTCTCGATGGCAAATTTGATGTCACCACCGAAGGTTGAAGATGGCTTTGGCTCTTAGAAAAGGGTAGTCTTGCCCATTTCGGGTAGCGGAGCCTTAGGTAACTTGTCCAAGCGGCAACAACAAGATTATGTTCGTGAGGTGGGGCACGTTGGGACCTCGGCATCAGCCTCCGCGATGCCGGAATGGGTTCATGTGCCCATCTCCTTTTCAGCCAAAGATGTCATCGGGATCAAGTTCTCGCACGCAGACCTCCTCGTTATCTCCGCCGACATTGCGGGCACCGAAGTACGTCAGGTGCTCATTGATGGGGGGAGTTCGGCGGATATCATCTTCACCCATGCCTTTGATCAACTATGTATCTCTCGCAAACATCTCCTTCTAGCTGCGAGACCCCTGTAAGGCTTCACAGGCCCCCCTCGAGGCAATAGGCCAGATCGGCCTCCAAGTTACCTTCGACGAAGGTAACCTTTCGCGCTCGGAGGAAGTCATCTTCGACATCGTCAACGCCCCCGTACGCCTACAACGCCATCTTCGGAAGGGGGACGCTGAATCAATTCGGAGACATAGCACACCATAACTACCTCTGCATGAAGTTGCTCACATAGGGGGGAGTGCTCACGGTGCTAGGCGACCAAAGTGGCATGAAGGGTGGAGTATGGCCACGCTGCTCCCCTCGAGCCTCGCCAAGTGCATAACGTGCAGCCCCATGACGAAGCCCACGGCTCTAATAAGGGCCTTGCCTTCAAGCCTCATCCCGATGGAGAAGTGATAACCAAGGTTCTCATCGAAGGGGGCCTCGAGAATCCTATCCAGTTCGGAGGAGGACTGACCCTAGAAGTTATGGCTTCGCTGGAAGAAGCAATTCGAAGCAATCTTAACGTTTTCACATGGTTAGACGAAGATATCTCTAGGGTCGATCGAAGCGTCATCGAGCACTCCTTATTAGTAAACCTCAGGGCGAGGCCAGTGCGCTAGGGGCTATGGAAGCTGTCAGCCGAGCGCGCGAACCTAGCGAAGGTAGAGGTGGACAAGTTGCTTCGAGCGAGAGTTAAACGAAAAGTTAGCCATGCGGAGTGGCTGTCGAACCCTGTTTTTGTAAGGAAAAGACACGGGGAAGTGACACATGTGTATTGACTTTACTTCGTTGAATAAAGCATGCCCCCGTGATCCCTACCCTATGCCTCGTATTGATCAGCTCGTCGACGCTACTGCGGGCTTTGGGCTGCTAAGTTTTCTCGATGTTTACTTTGGCTACCATCAAGTTTGGTTAAATTACGAAGATGAAGATAAAACTAGCTTTGTTACTCTCTTAGGAGTCTACTGTTATGTACGAATGTCCTTCGGTCTAAGAAATGTTGGGGCTATTTTTTCTAGACTAATAGCTAAGGCCTTTAGGCATCAGCTAGGCCAAAATGTCGAGGCCTATATGGATGATATTGTAATTAAAAGTGTCAAAGAGCATGAGCATAGCGTAGACCTAGCGGAAATCTTCGAGAGCCTTCGTTCTGTAGGGGTCCGCCTGAATCCAAAAAATGTATCTTTGGGGCTCGCGCCGGTAAATTGCTAGGGTACTTGGTTTCAAGTCGAGGTATCGAAGCCAGTCCCACCCAAATCAGAGCGCTACAACGCATGACTCCACTCAAAAATTTAAAACAGGTTCAAAAACTCACAGGACGTCTCGCAGCCCTCAGTTACTTCCTCGTGCGCTTCGCTGAACGAAGCTTGCCGATTTTCAAGGCGCTGAAAGGAACAGATGACTTCGCATGGACGCCAGAGTGCCAACATAGCTTCGATGGCATCAAGGAATACCTCGCTAATTTAGTGACCCTCATGACACCGCTTCCAGAAGAAACATTGTTGCTATACCTCGCAGCTATAGCCTCCACCGTCTGTGCAATCCTTGTTCGTGAAACAGACTTCGAAGGCAAGCTAGCTCAAAGACCAATTTATTGTCTCCGAAGCCCTCTCTGGAGCCAAAACGAGGTACACCGAGCTCGAAAAAATTGCATACTCCCTTGTCATGACTTCGAGGAAGTTAAGGCACTATTTCCTTGCACACAATATTATTGTGCCGACGTCCTACCAGCTCGGAGACATGCTCCGAAACAAGGATTCTACAAGAAGGATTGGTAAGTGGGTGGTCGAGCTAGCACCCTTAAGAATAAATTTTACTACGTGGACTGCAATTAAATCAAAAGTAATTGTGGACTTCGTCACGAAATGGACCCCTCGGCAATTTGGTCCCCCGAAGCTTCTAGCGAAGGTATTTGGACTATCTATTCTGGCGGAGCCTATCAGGCCTCCGGTGTCGGCGCAAGAGTTGTAATTATTTCACCCTTCGGCTAGAGGGCTTCGTATTCTGCTAGGTTAAATTTCAATGCTACAAATAACGTGGCTGAGTACGAAGACATCCTGTTAAGCCTCCAAAAAGAACGAGCGTTAGGCGTCGCTAGAGTGCTTGTAAAAACTGATTCTTAGATTATAGCTGGCCATGTAGATAAAAGCTTTCAAGCTTGGCATCCGGACCTCGCTTAGTACCTGTCTGAAGTACGCAAGGCGGAGCTCGCGTTCAAAGGAATTTCTATCAGAAGTATCCTGAGGGGCGAGAATCAATAAGAAGACGCCCTCGCTAAAGTAGCTGTCGGAGACAAAGAACTCCTAGCCGGAGCATTCTATGAAGAACTTTATACCCCGTATGCGCCGAAGCCAGCTTCGGCTGAAGTGCTCTGCGTGCAGGAGGACTAGCGAAGCCCTATCATGGCCATGCTGCAGAACAAAGGGGCTGTTCCCGACGGGCCTGACGTCGCTAGGCTAAAACATAGGGTCTACAACTACCATATCATAGGGGCTTATTGTACAAGTCCGGCGTGTGCGCGCCATTGCTATGTTTCATTCCAACGCCCGAGGGGCAAGAATTGCTTCGAGATATCCACGAAGGCCTCTGCAGGAGCCATCTCGTCCCACGGGTGTTGGCCGGTAAAACACTCCGTCAAGGTCTGTACTAGCCCACAATCATGGCCAACGCCGAAGCCCTAGTCCGCACATGTCAAGGCTGCCAATGGATAGGAAGGCGAAGTCATCGGCCACCCACTCCGCTGCAGGTCATCGCACCGGTATGGTCATTAGCCCGGTGGGGTATGGACCTGATCGGACCATTTTCACATGCTAAAGGGAACTTGAAGTTCGCAGTGGTGGCGGTTGAGTATTTCTCAAAGTGGGTTGAAGCCGAGCCCCTGACCGCGATCACTTCGAAGGACATCTAGAAGTTTTTCTGGCAGAATATAATTTGCAGGTTCGGAGTACCGAAGTAGCTCACGATCGACAACGGCACTCAGTTTGACGCGGAGCCATTCAAAGAATTTACGAGGGCCTTGGCACCGAGTTGTGCTTTGCAGCCGTCAGACACCCACAGTCAAACGGAGCCGTTGAACGAGCCAACGGTAATATTTTGGCAGGCCTCAATCGCCGGATCGTGGGACTCGCCAAGGGGCTGTGGGTCGATGAATTACCGAAGATTTTGTGGTCCATCCGAACCACTCAGGCGAGGTCTACGGACTTCACTCCGTTCAAGTTGCTGTTCGGCGACGAGGCTATGACCCCAACGGAGCTAAAGGGAGGCTCCCTGCGAACATTACTACCTGAAGCCAACAATGAGCGGGAGGCTTCGCTTGATCTATCTGAAGAAACAAGACTCTGAGCCATCGCAAATCTAACGAAGTACCAAGCCTAGATGAAGACATGGTTCGACCCAAAGGTGAAGCCAAATGTCTTGCTGTCAGGACACCTCATACTCTGAACCGTCCTGGCACTCGGGAAGTTGAGCAATAAATGGGAAGGCTCTTACATTGCACTATGCTTAATTGTTTCTCAAGTACTTGTGCGGAGCTCATTCGAATAAATCTCGCATGATGCTAGTTCGCCACAAATACTCAGCAACAACCTCCGGAACGAGGTCCGTATTTTACTTAACTTCGGCCATACTACTCCGCGATGGACGCATCGTGTCAGTATTAAGGTTGCGAAGGCTAAGTTCTAAGCATAAGCAATTTCGCTACCCGATGCAACCGGCTCGGCGCGAGACAAATCAAGTCTAACACGTCAGAGTGTGCACTGCACACTGCCGTGAAGCCCGAAGCTTCATGTTCGAGGGTCGCTCCTCGAAGTATAGCTAACAGCATTGACTTTGGGCTCTGTATTGGACCCTAAAAAATTTCGGTGCGATCCGCTCCCCATAACCGCTGCAAAGTGCCTCCAGGCCTAGAGTGGTAAAAACAAATAAAAGGATTCCGAGTCAACGCTCGAAGCATCCACACAGGTCCGAAGCGACCAAATATTCGAAGCCTATTGGCCGAGCACAACCCTTCGCATACATGACACGCACTGACATACCTAATATTGCGCGCACCGGCTTCACAACGAGCCTCATAGACGCTACGCGCAAGGGGGGCCGGCACCTATGCATCCGATCGGAATGTGCTTCAGCATAGGCCTTTACGGCAAATTCAAACAAAGTACAAATTACAAATACAAAGTCTAGACAGCAACGAATCCATGCATAGTACAAATACGAAGTACAACTGCAAAGTCTAGACAAGAATGAATTGCATTAACACGAAGTCATAAGTACACATGTGAAGTGCATCAACACAGTTCGATTACAAACATTACGAAAACGCGCTATTAAGACCTAACAACCAGCGGGCACGCGTCGATGAGAAGGTAGACCCTCGTTTCTTGTTGCTCTTTCTGGGACGAGGGCCCCTTGACTCGACGAGCCTTCGCCGAGGCGGGAGTGCCCTCGCTTTGTAGCTCGGGAGGCCCTTCGCTCTTCCTACAGGTCGGCCCAAGACTGCGTCGTAGGTGGTTTTGAATCGAAGACCGAAAAATCTAGAGCTTCATCGTCGCCCGCTTCTGGCACATTCGGTGGCTGGGCCCCTCCGGCTTCGGGAATAGCTCTTGGGCTACTTCGGGTATGACTTCACCCATGGGGCCGCGCGGTAGTTTGAAGCGAGGGCGGCCTTCGGATCTAGCTACTTCGAATACTACCCACCGTTGGCGAAGCATCTTCGAGGTCTCAAGTACCTCGATATCAATATCAACACTTGTATCTTGAGCGTGAACAAATTCAAAACGTCCCCGTATTTTATTAAATAGACTTGATGCGAAGTTACATTACAATACTACTACTAAGTATTACAGGGAGGCCTAAAATCTACACCTTCAAAGGAGGGTTGGCTCCAGCAGGCGGAGAGTGCTACCCTACGCACCGACGTCGAACGGCCTGCTAAAGTTCGAGGGTCGCCTCCCGCGTTTGAGCCTTCCAAGATTCTTTAAGAGGGCGCCAAGCTGCGGCGACCTTCGGAGCAGGCGAAATCAAGCGGGGGCCACCGAAGTCTACCTTCCCGGCGGAGGTCGCTGCCGCGAGATGTTGGCACCCGGCTTCATGAAGTAGTCAAAGGACCCTTTGGCCGGTGACCCTCCCCGCCATCTGAGCAAAGCCCATTAAGGTGTTCTCCGTTATACGGGCGGCGGCCTGAAGAAAGCCGAGGCGGTGCCGTTACCTGGAGCAGAGCCTCTTCAGCGGCTGCGGTGTGGTCGGCGTGATGGTAGCGGCTCATCTCCGCTACTAAGTCGCTGCCCGCGAGACCTTCGCTACTCCAAAGGAACTAGGACACCATGTCCCTGACTGGTGCCCCCGACGAGACGAAGGGACGCAGTAAGGGGGCCCCGCTCATCGCCCCCTCCAGAGCCAGGCTTCGGTCAGCGATCCCGGCCCTAGCGATCGAAGGGACCGGAGCGGTGGCTTCGTCGTCTGCCCCTAGTCACCGTTGTCATCTTCGTCGGCGGAGGAGACCTCATGGGACTCCCCGCTGCCCTCTCCGCTGCTGCTGCTGCTTGACGACTCCGCCTTGTCGACGATCTCGACGGCGCTGTCTTGACGGTCACCGAGGTCCCCTTCGGCGCCAGCCGCAGCATCTGGAAGAAAAATACTAAGTCAAGGGCTGGCTAGCGACGAATGCTGCCTAGAGTTTCGAATTACCAAAGTACCTTGGACTTCTGCGATCGGGGAGAGGTCTAGGCAGTCTGGGGAGACGAAGAGGTCACCCCAGTCTATCTTTGTCGTTGTGTACGAAACAACAGTTTACCATAGGGGTACCCGTAGTACGGATTTGGTTAGGCGATAGGGAGTGCTGTGGACGAATCTTGATGGTTATCTCTAACTAAGAGACAGGGGGGATTTTTAGACAGGTTCGGGTCTCCCGGAGGATAATAACCCTAATCATGTGAGTGTTCAATGAGCTTTGGGGCGTGAATAGCCTTAAGCATATGAAATCGTCTAGAAAAGCGTGCCCTTTACAGCCTCCCTCCGATACCTTTATATGAGAGGGATCGAGGGTTATAAATTATAGTTAATATGCCCCATTAATGATCAATTATGAGGATAAATGATCAATTCGTGGGCAATAACTCCAAGAGATAACAGTAATAATAATTGTATAACGTGGAGCTTAATGACGGCTTGGCTCTTGATGGCGACCATCCGAGTGCTTGTGGTCAGGAAGGCCTCCCGAGTGCTGGACTCGGAGAGCCTTCAGGTCCCCGACCGCTGGCTGTCTGGAGAATGTTGACCGTTGACTGATCGTCTTTAATGTTGAGTCTGTTGACTCCTCCTTTACTCAATCATCATAAAACTACTCGGGAGGTAACCTGGGATCATATTCCCGACAGCAGCCCCCGAACTCTTTGCGGCGCGCAGATGAAGTTGTGTAGTCAAAAAGGGTTTCAGAACTTAGTCCTGATGAATTTTTCTCGATCGGTGCACCGCTCAGGTGCACCTACCGGGTGCAGCCCCTGGGACTGGACTTTCTTGAATAAAATAAGCTTCAGGATTAGAGAGTTTAAATCCCGCACATTTGGTGTATTGGTGTCCGATGAAACCGACTTGTGCATAGGGATAGATAGGCCCATCGAGTGGTTTTTTTGGTGAAAAGGTGTCAGTCGGAGCAGTCAGGCGTAATGGAGTACTTGTAAGTCTCCTTTGGCAAAAAGACGTCTGCTGTCGCAGACCGACGCCTGTCAGAATCGATAGGTTCGACGGAAACCACGCTAGCTCCAAGGCCGCCTCACGGACGCGAGTACAGTTTTAAAAACAATAGGCGTCAATTTGCTTTTGGCTACCAACCTTTCGATCTGCAATCATCGGTTAGATGGATGGGTTGAAAATATGTTGATCGACGTAGTTAATGCTGAAGATTGCTTTGAGACGCGTCCTGAGGCAATCGTGGCGTGTCGGGGGCTCGAACCGTCGCTCGGGAGGTTTATAAATAGCCCGATTGAGAGTGCTTCATCCTTCCACACACTTCAAGCCCCCAGCCTTCATCTTCTTCCTTGAGCCCTGATTCACTGGCGCTTCGGAACCCTAATCGCCACTGTGGTTGCATCGTGTGCTACCGCAAGGCGAGGCGACTCTTCAACCTCAAGCCCGTAGCGCCACCACTTTCCATTCCAATGGCGGCCCTTGACCCCAATGCTGAAGTTGACCGGTCGGCGGAGTTCCAAAAGTCGAGGGCGGAGAAGCGGGTGGTGTCGCTGCTGGAGAAGCGGGACGAGCTCTCACCGAGTGCGCTGTCGGCATGGTGCTCCACGGGCGGCGAGGCGTTCCCGACCCCGAACACCCATGAGATCGTGGTGCTCGAGTCTTTCTTCTCTCGTGGGTTCGGTTTGTCGGCCCATCCTTTTTTCCACGGCATCCTTCACAACTATGATATCTCACTCTGCAACCTCAACCCCAATTCCATCTTGCACATCGCTATTTTCGTCCACCTTTACGAAGCCTATCTTGTCATTGATTCACATTTCAATCTGTTCCGCCATTATTTTTGTCTGAGGCCGAACACCAAGAAGAAGGTGGTCGGCGGCTGCGGATTGCAGCTGAGGGATGGGAAGGCAGCCGAGTACATTCCAGTGCCGTTCCCGACCTCCAACAAGGGCTGGCACTAGGGGTGGTTCTACGTCGCCAACCACGAGCTAACCCTTTCACCGGAGATCGACCGAGTGCCAATGCAGGCGCTCACCTGGTACGACCGCTGTCAGCGGGAGGAGCAGGGCCAGGTGGACGAGCTAGTCGAGATGATCAAGAGGCTCCGAGCAGAGGGCTTATCGGGCGTCCACGTGGCGCTCAGCTTCATGTCCCACCGGGTATGAGTACGCGGTCAGGGATGACCCGACCAGGGAGATGGCCGAGTACTTATCTTCGGATGAGGTAAAGAAGAGGGTGAAGATGATCTTCGCCGGTCGGCTTGGCCTCAACCCCAACGCCGACCCCAAGGCCTTTAAGCTCAGCCGCCCCCGATCGTCAATAAGAATGATCTTTTTGTTGTTGATGATTTTTGATTACATCACCTGTCGGGTGCTGAGTGTTGAAATATGTATGCCCGAGAGGCGTATTGCTCTCTGCCACCGCTGCCCGAGCAGCCCCGGGTGGTCGGGCAGAAGGATATCGACTGTAGGACCGAATCTAGCGACCAGAGGGGGGGGG
>KE370886.1:466543-480155 GCA_000418225.1 Zizania latifolia
GAGGTTGGTGGTGCATGCATCTTGAAAGAAGATAGCGGGTGTTTTAGACTAAATTATCTTCATGTATAATTTTTATAATAGTTTCTATCTAGAGAAAAAGTTAATATTTTATATATGTATCATGAGATCAACCTCAATGTATATGAACTGGTTGATTCATATGGATGAATTAAAAATAACTAATATTTAGTTGTTGAAATCTACACAATAGTAAATTACTAGCTGAACCAAACAGGTAGGACCCATAAGAAAATAAAACAAGTAAGAGTACATGTGAGAGAAGAAAGAAAGAAGAGAGAAATTAATTTTTTTATTTCATATGGATAGCTAAACATATTTTTTTTTGCTATAGACTAGTTCCACAATGTTTATATGTAGCTGAACTTATTTTTTCTTTCTTATGGACTATTTTACTGTAACATTGTGGTTGCCCTAAGCAAAAATGCTTACATGACACTATATTTAATGCTATAAAAACTACTCTGGAGTTTCAACGACGTAGGAATAGTTTCTTAGCGCGTTGATATGTGCAACTACTTGGTTTACAGATGAATAAACCATTTTCATCTCTTTCCTCATTAACTCTTCTATCACCTAAGCAAAATATTTACATGACAATATATTTAATGTCATGAAAACTATCTAATCAGAGGGTTAGGAGTATACTTAACCATATTAGTCAAGCATTTTGGACCGTATCGATATTTCAGGTTGACAGTTTCATTATACAATTATTAACTAATAATTGTATTTTTTAATAGATGTTGTATCATTATAATCTTATTAACTAATGATTATATCGTCTAGTAGATATTGATGTTATCAAGTAGTTTATATTACTGTTATTAACATTAAATTAGATAATAGATTTTAGTTCGGAGGATAATATATTGTTTCGTGTGACAACACGAGTAATACTGTAAATTTGTCCTTACCAATCATGACACCTTTGTAGCATGCTCAACACAGCACGTGTATACAAGAAAATAGGTCGTGCTACAAGAACTTGGCTTAATTTGTTAGGTTATGCTTAGGTGCCATGTCGTGCGAGTTTGACAACATAAAAAGTCATGGGTAACTAAAGTCTTCCCCATTTCCTTTCTTTACAAAGGACTAGTTTTCTTTCACTGATATTTTTTAATTGTACGTGCTAAACTAGCCACCTCATCGTCTATAAGCCACGTGCCATTTTCTATTTAGATCAACAACCCTATTAGATCGTGATTACACTACACCTCGGCACGTAACCAAACGGCATGACCCATTTGACCGTGCCTAAGGTCTATTCGTTTTAACTTGATTTTAGTAATCTAGCTTATTTTTATAAGTTAAAATAAATAGATTATCTTATTATGTCAACTTATTATAATTTAAAATATAGACTATAACAATTTAATAAACTAATGTAATAGTTTTTTTTATAAACTGTATTAGTATAATCCTAAACCTAGACTAAAACAAACACACACGAAACGATCTCCCTTCCATCTCTGCGTTGATTATTTTGACATGCGTGCCGCGTCTTTCCCCATGTGCATGCCCTTTGGATTTGCTGTCTTCTGCAGCAGCGGTATTTCTCGTATTTTTGAATTTTCGTGGTTTTTTTATTTTATCAGTCCGATTTTAGTTCATTGTCACTTGTCCGTCTGCTTTATTTTTTTATCCGATGGCATAGCCTAATTTTTTAGTTGTAGGAACAGTCCCAAAAAATCGAGCTGTTTAAAATGGTGTGTTATTATTCATTAAAAGTTACTCAAAGAAAATGATAAAAAGTTTTGTGGTCTCAAATGTTATAAAGATGTGCCATATGACAGAGACCAGAAATATAGTCTATTTTTAATATTAAAAAAGTTTTTAGATAGAAAAGTCACGAAGGCCGGACTTTTTTTCGAAGTCCAGTATACAAACGTTGAATTAGGCCATGTTCCCGTCATCCCGTGGAAGAAAAAATCAGAGAATAAGCGGAGGAATTGCATTCCAAGAGAATTTTTGTCTACTGGTGGCTGGAAAAAGAAAAGGCATGTAGCTACTTTTAGTATCGGAAGTTTTTTCAAACAATTTATATCATGATTTCAAATTATAAAAATCAATAGTTACAAAAGCTAAAAATGAACTTGAATCCATAAGGTAAGAAACATCATTTTCTCAAAATTCTTGCTAACTACATACTTATCAATTCTTACGATTGCATTAGTTTTTTTCTTTTTTTCTTGGCTACAAGACTAATACGAATAAGATATAAAAGTTTTACCCTAAAACTATTTCTTGTTGCAAATAGACTAAGCTATGGATTAATCAGTAAGAGAAATGAGCCAGCGAGTTTATTGGAACAACTTAGACTAAAGACATGTTTGATATAGCTACAACTTCAAGATTCATGTTAGATTTAGAGTTTGTATAGTAAAATAAAAGAATCAAAATTTTTATTTTTAGTCTAAAATAAAAACTAGATTACTTAACTAAATACTTTTAATTCATTCACAGCTTTAGATCTACAATTTTTTAAAGCTAGATAAGATCAGCACCGAAATTTTTTGCATCTAGACTTATACCAAGACCTAAATTTTTTTTTAAAAAGCTACACTTACTCTATATTTGAAGGCTGTAGAATTGAAGAGTCGATGGTAGTAGTAAAATGGTCTTTTGCCCTGTTGCTCTGCAACTGCTCGTCAAATTCATGTGACGTGGAGATACACATCATACGCACAAGGTAGCTGGAGTTGAGAATGCATATATGACGGCTGATGAAAGGGCCACGCAACCAATATCCCAATACAAAATAGACGTCGCCCACAGACAAAGAGGTTCGGATGCATCTCGATCTGCTAGGTTAACAAAATGCGGTTTGCAAACGGTTAAAATTAACTGATCTGATTGTTATTATTAAATTGAAACAATAATGGTGGTTGGTAATTCATCAGCCGGCCAACAATAAGGTTAACCTGCTCGCCGCCGGTCGATCCAGCCCGACGAGATTAGGACCAGACAACCGCACCATATTTACGGAGTAGCTACTACGCTCCTACTGACCAAAGCATGGCATCGTTTGTCGCCACGGCAGCAACGTCGAAACTCCTATTTTTTTCACTTTTAAAACTCATACTCCCACCAGTTTCAAAAAGCGTCGTTTTGAACATGATTTTAAATACAAAAAATAATTAATTAATGTGTATTTTTTTTATTTATCTATATCAAAAACTGTGTGAGAATAAAGATAGTGCGAGAGACGAAGAGGAATTAGTGCACTATTAGGGGTATAGACGTTTAAAATACATAATAAAATACAAAACGACTTATTTTAGATAATTCTAGATACAAATATAAAACGACTTGCTTCATGGAACTGGAGGGAGTACTAATCTAGGTAATTAGGGTGATTTTTATTATGGTCGGTATTTAGGTGTCCCAATAAAATAGAAACTTAAGATAGCATACTTATAATAGGATCTGCTTTTCATATAGCATATTATGTTAACTTTCCTTTAGTCGGTTCTAAGTTTGGTATCTAGAGTTTGTTTAAGATTGTGTTAAGCTGGTTGGACCCTTTATTAGAGAAGTACCGAGTCCTATGAGGGAATAAGAAATAAACCATATTATCTCACCTCCTCCTCTGTTTTCTCATCTCCTACGGCGCAAGCACGCGACAATTTCTTGCAAATTGCTAATGATTAGCATGGTCTCTGTTACTCTGTATGCTTAGAAAAGCAGTAAGTATTCGTTAGTCAATGCGCATGGCTCATTATATAATACTTGACTTGTCATGCATGGATGGCATGCTTGCATATGTGTAGGAACTACTCTGTCTGTATTTTTTTTCGACGTCACGAGGAAGGAATGGGTATTTTTTTAATAAAAAAGTCATCCGTGTGTGCAGCTCGTCGTTGACTAGCAATAAATTTCTTAGGGTAGACGTCTTAATTTAAGGGCTGTCATGAGTTAATGAATTTGACCAGTCAGGCATACCCCGGCCCAGTTCACTTTTTTTTTTCAAATTAGTCATTTTTACGGTGTTTTACGTACGTATGTACACTCAGACTTGAAACAATCCATAAGGAGAAGGACACAAATATTGAAACTTTGCATTGGTACAAATCAATACATTGTAGCTCAAATAGTCCATGAGATTTGTACTTTCTAAATTAAATATTAACATCTATACCATCAAATAAATATTAAGATACATTGTAGAGTCAGTTTAATTAAACAATTTTGATATTATAATTGTTAGTTTATTTTTTATAAAATTAATATATAACCGAGTAAGTATTATTTAAAAGTTTAAAATACGTGTAACATCACAATCTGATGCCGATAAACACGTCCGAACAGGGCATGACAATCCGATCCATCGAGACCGGCCGCCGGAAAGAGATCGACGGATGTCGCCGTAGGCAGCGAACGCGCCGCTCGCCGTGGCGTGCAGGAATCATTGGGTTTAGGTGAAAGAGAACGTGTGCACGGGGCCATGTCACGAGGGCACGCAAGGTGGTGGCCGCTGGCCAGGAGCGCGCGCGTGCGTGCCGGTGACGCGTCGTTACTCGTTACCACGGAGCTGCAGGCTGCAGGCGCAGCTTCTCCCGCGCGACCCCCAAAAGCGAGCGACCGAGCGGCGGCGCGGCAACTTTTCAGCTTGTTTTTCCTTCCGCAGATTCACCCGCACGGCTGAGGCAATTCTAACCCATAATTTCTAACCCATAATTTCTACAGTATACAGTATCTAAAAGTAAAAGAGAATAATAAATATTTATTACGCTATATTTTTTAATGTACAGTATCTATGTTAGTTTTTATAGAAAAAATAATTACTTTTATGTATTACTGGGATGAACGATGGTAATCTTATTGTGTATCTACACTGAGGAAAGGGATGTAGACATAGTAGATTCCTGCAAAAACTTAAGGGAAGAAACTAGTGATCCAACGCTGATATCACTGGTTTTTTATTTCTTGGATATTGTGTCGACCTGTTTTTTTTTTCACAAAGATATCATTATTTTCTGTTTTTCTTCTCGGTCTTCATTAATTCACTTATTATGTTAGATTTCTGATTATCTGACGAACTATTTAATGCTTAACATACCAGCTGATGTGGAGGGTTGAAATGGCTATGATCCATCACACGTGTGGCCAGCGTTCCCAATGTGAGGATGGCACGTATCGTGGGCTCATATAAATCGTCGGTTCTAACGGTAGAAGAGGTTTCCTCTAGCTATTTGATTTGGAGCACCCGTTCATCACAGGAATTGTTTTGCATGTACATTCAAACCGATTCTTTTGAAAACACTTCAAATATTAATTCATGCATCCATAACTGGCCATTAATCTATCTGAAGCTCCATCATCAGGGACTAGGAATTCCTTTTCTATTAGTAGACACCCACTGCAATGAAATTAACCAGGAGGAATTTTAATGCTCCAATTAGGGATGCAACCTAATTCATTTTTCCTGAATGAGAATTGAACATGGAGTCATATCTTTGTTTTTTTAGGTTGAGAAAATGGAAGCGATGAAATTAAAAACTGTTGCTATCACGGGAGTCACATCTGCTACTGTACTTCTCCGCAAGTTATGCATACACTGATGGTGTCCTGAGTCTATCGCAGTTCCGAGATGGGATAAGACCTATGGTTAGAAAACCATGAGTTTTACATAAGTATTTGGATCTATCTTTAATAGTTAATCTCTTACGGATTTTTATATAAATATAGAGAAACAACTCATTGTATTATGTCTCATACGAATAAAAAAGAGAATCTTTTCCAGTATCTTTGCATTTATTATTTTTTCTATATGATTATTCAACGTTAGAATATCTGAACTACATCTGATAGAAGAAACTTTTTCTCTATATCTTATATATCTATTATTTTTCTGTGGTTGTTATCGTCGGAATATCTATTGTACATCTAGCGGAGAAAATATTTCTCTAATAATAGTTTATGTCTCCAAAATAACTGAAATTACTCGCCAACTACAACCGAAACCGTGGACTAACAAATGCAAAACAGAAGCCGATTGCTGAATGATTGGACACAGTGTCACTGCGCCATCTTCCAAGTTCAGCACCTGAGTTATGTGTACCAGATGGGGGAAGACAGGGGGAGACAGGGCAGGTGGCAGCCATTTTGATCCAGATGAGACTGGAGCGTCTGTCCTGTGTTCAGGGACAGACGTTTTAAGGTCACAGCTCAGAAGCTCACTGGCTTGTCAATGGCTGGCCATGTTGAGATCTCCATACTTGAATCTTTTTGACGTGCACATATTCTTCCTTTCTTAGACTTCATGGACACTTTGTTTACTGAGAACAGCTGATTGCAAGATGCGATCTCAAGATCCAATTTGAGGAGAGCGCAGGCACAGCTAGTGTGACTGCCTATCTGAGCTGACAGTTTTGCTGAATTGTCCTCGACTAGGGCGACACAGTCTCCTCCTGAAACACAGCTTTAAACAGCAGTAGGTTACCGGAATAACAAGAAGCTGTGGAACAGAGGGAGGAAAAGGCTGTGAAATCAAAGGGGAATAAGAAATGGAAATGGCAGATGGGGGACATGGTGATCCAATCTCTAGATCTCCCAAATATTTTTGTGAGCAACGAGATCAGAAAAGTGGGATGCTCACGTGGTCCACACGTGCGGCAAGGGACATGAAATGCAGGGAGACCCGATCACCCAAAGAGATGCTTGCATCTAGGCAAGCCTACGTACAATGCACTGCATTATTGTACTCTACATCATCAAGCTAGTTTTTTTAAGGCAAATGAGAGATTCGCTGTAACATATTAAAAAAGAAATAATTATAAGGTTATTTTTACAAAGAGAGATGTGTAGTGTTGGAGACGTAGCCCTGGAAAAAGCAGAAACTAGAAGGCACTAGACTAGCAAATGGGCACGCTGATAGCAATTGAAATCCCTAGAAATCTGCTGCACCACTGAGCCGATGGAGTCATATGCTGCTGAGAAGATACGATGATTTCGCTCCTTCCAAACATTCCACCATATGTAAATGAGCAGCCCACTGAAAATTTTGTGATGACCCCGCTGCGACATCCTGGAGGTGGTACGCCACCAACCTTGGTAATCTGAGTTTGGAGCAGGAAGCAGGATGTCGTTGAATTGGTAACGAGCCAGAACAAGCAGCAGTACGCGCTGGGTGAACGGACAGTCACAAGCTAGATGTCGAGGTGTCTCAAGCGCAGTTTGGCACAAGGAGCAGAAGGGATTGCACGGCCACCCCCTCTTCATGAGATTATTAGCCGTGAGCACCTTGTGCTTGGTCAGAATCCAAGTGAAGATTTTGCATTTTGCCTCCGCTACACCTTGCCAAAGTTCGCGGCAAATAGGAGGCGCACAGCAGCCCAAGAACTGAGACAAGTAAGCTGATTTAGCACTGAAGGAGCCATCGCTTGTCCACCGCCGAGTAATTGTGTCTGCGCGCTGCTGGTCAAGAACCACGTTCTCCACCGCCATTTCAATGGCAACGTATTGCTGAAGTTGCTGCAACGTGGAAACCCCACACAACCCCTTAAGTCTAGCAGCTGTTGTGAAGCGCTTGTTTCACCGAGAGGTTTTTAGGGGTGACAGTAAATCTGGTACCACTACAATCTTTCTTATTGACATGTAATCCCTTATTGTCAGTGAAATCTATACTACTTTTAAAAACAGCATAGACGTTCTCATGCACGTGTTCTTTTAAGTTATTTATATTATTTGTAAAGTGTTTTTTAATGTTGTAATTTTTTTTCCGTTGCAACGCACGAGTAATCAACTAGTTACTAGTTAAAGCCTTTATTTAGGGAAGTTTTTAACGACTACAGTTACTTTTAGAATCTTTATCTTTTTAAATAATTTAGATTTTCTTTATAGACTGTACACCCTAGAAACTACAAAATCTAAAACTATTCCATAAACCAGTAAACACTAAGTCTTTTATTTTCTCGTAAAATTAGAATCTTAATCTCGCAAACAGTGACAAAAGTTGCAGTCACTAGAGGGGAACAAATGTTATCAAGTGCACTGTTATGTGGGTCCTATGGACTGTTTCAGTTGGTTAAACAATATGATCGCAGTGGCCAGGTTAGTAATCGGAGGACGAGACAATATTAATAGCAGGGCGCCACTCAGGTGTGCCCATCATAGGTTGCTCCCTAGCCACTACGGCTTAATCTATCTACCTACGCTTCAATCGAACTCCAAATCTAATTCTTATCTGAGATTTCAAATAAAAAGTAATACATTATCTACTTATGTTGATTCAGTTTACCCTTATTGTTCAACTATTGATATCCGTTCTTGTGTTGCCGGCCCCTCTCAAATGAGTATGCTTTAGATCAGTGCATATCATAATATAATTAGGGTGTCACTACTAGAGAAGTGGGTTTTTATCCACTCCCTTAGTACCGATTCTAATTTGAGCCGGTACTAAAAATCCCCTACAACGGTCAAAAAAACAGAGAGAAAGTCAAGGATAGATAAAACCGATACTAATTTGAAGGTTCATCTGTTTTGGTGCCAATGACTGAAGCTTTCTGGAGAGGGTGTAATCGTCGATTGATTTGGTATGACTATTGTTGACCTCAATCTTATTGGCTATAAAGTTGAACCGTTCGTCTTCGCTAAAGATGTGACACAAGTTTTCTATGTGCCTGATATGGCTAGTAAACCTAGAAAAACCAGAAAAAGAGCATTACCAAATGATAATTCAGAAAACAGGCTAAAACGACACATAGTTCTTCAAGGAAAAAGAAAAATCATAGGAGTAGAGGGCGTCACAGATAAAGATGAATATAATCAGTCCAACGAGATGTCACCATTCACAGTGGAGGTTGACACAAGCATCCTATTAGGCAATGAGGATGCTCCCTATGCACGGCACAATCATGACGAAGGAATGCTTGTAAAGAAAAAATAACACTCATGTAGTAATGTAAAGAATTTGTAATATATACAATTATGCTGGATTATATTGTTCTGAGAATTTAATTATGGTTACGGCACTTTTCAAGAATTAATGAAACTTCAAATTAATAATAATTGGTTTTAGTATATATGACTCATAAAGGTTTTTTCAAACCCTAGCGTTGGCTCCTAGAATCTCATGCGGGAGCCCTTTAGTACCGGGTGGTAAGGATAGTCGGTACTAAAATACACATTTTAGTACCGGGTATCCTTACCACCCGGTACTAAAGGGCTCCCACGCGAGGTTTTAGGAGCCCGCGCTAGGGTTTGGAAAAGCCTTTAGTACCGAACGAACATACGAATCGGTATTAAAGAGGACTATTTGTATCGGTCTATGTTGTTACCCGGCACTAAAGGCTGTGTGTTTAAAAGGGGCCATGATCTCCCCCAAAAATTTCCTCACCAGTTTGCAACTGCTGCCTCCTACATTCATCCATCACCACTAAACCGTCCACCGTCGACTCATCGTTTTTCGCTAGAGCCCCTCGCCGTCGCTCCCGGTACGCATCTCTATCCCTTCTTCTTTTGACCACTTTAATTCGCTGTCTCGCTGACTCCTTCATTGTAGTCAGCCGTAGTGGACGCCGTCGCCACTTAACCGTCTGCCGTCGACTCGTCGTTTTTCACCGGAGCCCCTCATCATCGTCCTCGGTATGCATCTCTATCACCCTCTTCTTTTCACTACTTCGATACGCTGTCTCGCCGACTCTTTCATTGCAGTGAGCCATAGTGGACGCCGTTGCCACTTAATCGTCCGCCGCCAACTCATCGTTTTTCACCGAAGCCCCTCGCCGTTGTCCTCGGTACGCATCTCTATCCTCCTAATCTTTATACCACTTTGATACGCTGTCTCGCTGACTCCTTCATTGCATTGAGTCGTGGTGGATGCCACCGACTCGTTGTTTTTCACCGGAGCCCCTCACCATCGCCCCCGGTACGACTTTCTATCCCTCTTTTCATTTCACCACTTCGATACGCTGTCTCATCGACTCCTTCATTGCAGTGAGCCGTAGTAGACGCCGTAGCCACTGAACCGTCCGTCGCCGACTCCTTTGCAGAGGAAGATGGTTTTGAATTCGTAATAAAGAACAAGTGTTATTCGATATTTTCGGATGGTATGCTCTATGGTGTTTGTTCATTGTTGAATGCTTATATTTTCTGAATCTTGAGGATACACATGTTTATAACATTAATACGAAAAGGCCTTGGCTTAATGATTTGAATTCCACCTATGTTTGGCATTGTCGTTCAGGTCATATAAATAAGAAGCGCATGCAGAAACTCTATAAAGATGAGCTTTTGGAGTCATTTGATTTCGAATCGTTTAACACATGTGAGTCTTATTTACTTGGCAAATGACTAAGACGCCTTTCACTAGTCAAAGTGAGAGGGCAAATGAATTGTTGGCCATTGTATATACCGATGTATGTGGACTAATGAGTTCTATGGCCAGAGGTAGTTTTCAGTACTTCATTACTTTTACCGACGACTTTAGTAGATTTGGTTATATCTACTTAATAAGGCATAAGTCGGAATCCTTTGAAAAGTTCGAGGAGTTCCAGAATAAAGTACAAAATCATACAGGCAAAATAATTAAATTTCTGCGATCGGATCATGGAGGTGAATATTTGAGCCATTAGTTTATTGACCATCTAAAGCAGTGTGAAAGTATTCCGTAGCTGACTCCACCAGGCACGCCTCAATGGAATGAGATGTCCGAGCGAAGGAACCAAACTTTGTTAGACATGATCCGGTCAATGATGAGTCAATCTGATCTTCTATTGTCCTTCTGAGGATTCGCTCTAGAAATTGCTGCTTTCACCTTAAAAAGGGTTCCATCTAAATCTGTAAAGAGGATGTCATATGAGATATGGACTAGGAAGTGTCTCAGGTTGTCTTTTCTAAAGATATGGGGTTGTGAGGCCTCTGTAAAACGTTTGACGTCTGATAAGCTCACTCCTAAATCTGATAAATACTTCTTTGTGGGGTATTCTAGGGAAACCAAAGGATATTACTTTTATAACCGGGAAGAGGGCAAAGTGTTTGTTGCTCAGAATGGTGTCTTTCTTGAGAAAGAGTTTCTCTCGAAAGGGGTTAGTGAAAGCACGGTGCGACTCGAAGAGGTTCGAGAATTAGTAGAAAGTATTTCAGCTCCTACTAAACCACAACTCGATATGCAAGATGTTGCAAAACCTGTTGTCGAGACACTAGCCCCACGTCGGTCGGAGAGGTTGAGTCGTGCGCCTGAGCGGTTTGTGTTTTTAACCACTGGGCAGCGCGATGTATTATTGTTGGACAATGATGAACCAAAGACCTATTCGGAAGCGGTGATGGGACCAGACTCTGAGAAATGGCTTGGAGCCATAAGATCCGAGTTAGAATCCATGCGAGAGAATCAAGTTTAGAACTTGGTCGATCCACCTGATGGTATAAAAACTATTAAGTGTAAATGGATTTTTAAGAAAAAGATAGACGTTGATGAAAATGTTCACATCTATAAGGCATGATTGGTGGCGAAAGCTTTTAGGCAGATTCAAGGTGTTGATTATGATGAAACATTTTCGCCCGTCATAATGCTAAAGTCTATCAGGATCATCCTAGCAATTGCCGCATATTATGACTATGAGATGTGACAAATGGATGTCAAAACGGTTTTCCTTAATGAAAACCTAAATGAGGATGTGTACATGACACAGCCTAAAGGTCTTGATGATCCAAAGATTGCTGGGAAAGTTTACAAGCTGCAAAGGTCCATTTATGGGCTGAAGCAAGATTCTCTAAGTTGAAATCTTTATTTTGATGAAGTGATCAAAGGGTTTGGTTTCATCAAGAATGAAGAAGAGCCTTGTATTTACAAAAAGGCTAGTGGGAGCGCACCTGTATTTCTGGTCTTATATGTAAATGACATATTATTGATCGGAAATGATATTCCAATGCTCGATGCTGTTAAATCTTCGTTGCGAAAAAGTTTCTCAATGAAAGATCTTGGAGAGGCAACATACATATTGGGCTTAAATATCTATAGAGATAGATCGAGAAGGCTAATTGGATTAAGCCAAAACATGTACATTGATAAGGTACTGAAACTGTTTAATATGCAGAATTCCGAGAAAGGTTTTCTGTCAATATCACATGGTGTTACGCTCAGCAAGAGTCAGTGTCCTTCGACACCTGATGAGTTAGAGAAGATGAGTGTGTTCCCGTATGCCTCCATAATCTGGTCCATCATGTATGCCATGCTTTGTACACGTCCAGATATTTATTATGCTCTAAGTGTTATGAGCAGATACCAATCAAATCCAGGTGAAAGTCACTGGGTGATAGTAAAGAGTATCCTTAAGTACTTGAGAAAAACTGAGGATATGTTTCTAGTCTATGGAGGTGAGGAGGAGCTCGTTGTAAATGGTTACACCGACGCTAGCTTCTAAACCGACAAGAACGATTCGTGATCGCAGTCTAGATTTGTGTTTTGCCTCAATGGAGGCGTAGTGAGTTGGAAGAGTTCCAAGCAAGAAACAGTTGTAGATTCAACAATAGAGACTGAGTACATTGCAGCTTCTGAAGCTGTGAAGGAGGCTGTTTGGATCAGAAAGTTTGTTTCTGAGATGAGTGTTCTCCCTAGTGCGTCTAGTCCAGTGAACCTCTATTGTGATAATAGTGGTGCCATTACGCAAGTCAAGGAGCCTAGGTCACACTAGAAGTCCAAGCACATACTGCGACGCTATCACCTCAACTGAGAGATTATAGATAGAGGTGATTTAAAGATATGCAAGGTGCACATAGATTCAAATGTTGCTGACCCGTTGATGAAACCTCTCTCACAGCCCAGGCATCAGGCGCACTTGAGCTCTATGGTTATTAGATACTTGTGTGATAGAGTCTAGTGTATGTAAGAGAAGAAGTCTTGTCTATGCTAATGTGTAGGGACATGGGGAGGCTACGCTAGCCAGCAAATTTTAATTTTTAACCCCGTTGGCCCAGGAACCCATCCGCGTGAGGGATCACGGATCGTTACCTTCTAACGCGAGACGCGCTAGTGCAGCGGAAGAAGATTTGGAGAAGCGCGTCCTCGCTCGTTTCCTTCTTGCCTCGCCCGTTCGCCGGCGACCAAGTCGATGAAGTCCAGCGATCTTCGCACGAAGAAGACGACGAGTGCTGCTTTTCAAGCAGCACCTCCACGAAGTCCACACGTACAGGGATGGAAACACTCCACGCCGGCGTGCTAGCACCACTCGTGAGGTTTCTAGGGTTTGATCACAACCTTTGTGATTACTTGGGAGAGAGGAGAGGTGGCGGCTAGGGCTAGGGTAGAGCAAAAGCAGCAGCCCCTTACGTGCCACCCTCTTCTCCTTTAAATAGTGCCCAGCATGGGCCTTTTAATCCAGATTAAAAGCCCAACAGATCTAATCTGCGTACCCCGGAACTTTCGGTTACAGCCGGAACTTCCGGATCCTATCCGGAACTTCCGGATCCTATCTGGAACTTCTGAAATTACCCTTCTGTATCGAATTAATTTGGGTCCGGAACTTCCGGTTACAGCCGGAACTTCCGAAACAGACCTTCTATATTGAATTAATTCCGACCCGGAACTTCCGACTCCTGTCGGAACTTCCGAAACAGACCTTCTGTATCGAATTAATTCCGACCCGGAACTTCC
>KE370886.1:481830-496149 GCA_000418225.1 Zizania latifolia
TTCCTCTATTAATTTTAGGTCGTCTTACGCACATATCATGTGTCATGCAGGATGCACATGCAACAAATTATGAAAAAAACACAGCGACAAGACTTGGGCATTATGGACCCTCAGCACATAAATGAGAAGCTTGTTCAAGACGTGCCAAAAGAGACGTTACTTACATTATGTTTCTACTTGTACCAGTAATATTATAAAAATAAGATACTTTTACCTTACTATTTCGGGTGAGTGTATTTACCATACGTGTTATACTCCTATCTTATCTAACAAATTAATTAGGTAATTACCTAGTTTGTTTTTATATATGTGCAGGTTCCATTGGATACTACTTGTGATTGACATAGCGACTCGAAGGAGAAAGAACATAAATTATATCAAAGCATCATAGATTTATTGAACAAGCATGCCATCCACTAGAGATAGACCGATACTAAATGTTGATATGATTAATTCAATATAAGCTTCAAACACCGTTCACTTTATAATGTGTAGGGCTTAGAAGATGTTCCGTAGACAGCACAAGGGAGTTAAGGAACAACTTAAAGTCCATTCCATGAAATGTGTATGTATGTAAATTATATATTTTCTTAATTAGTTCTATGAAATAGGACATTAAAATCATATAACTTATTTTTTTCCAACGAAGATTTGGACGCAAGAGGATGCAAACAACTTGTGTGGCTACTATGTCTGTCAGTACATACAAGATTTCGTACACAAGAAAGGGCCAGTCACAAAAAAGATTTGATAGTACGTCCTACCAATTCAATGTTCAAATATTCTAATTCTTATGGTACGGTATATCCAGCAAATAATAGTTTATCTAATATATTCACATTTTGGAATGACAGATGAAGGAGATATAACGTAAGATCCTCCCTAAGGACCGTATTTTGGCAATTCAAGAACAACTTGTTGGGTTCATTCTCGATGAGATTATATTTCCCAGAGAAGAGTTCTGCAACACAGAATGAATAATTTTTATTTCATACAACAGAAAATGATTATGTATATACATTATTTATGATTAGATGTGTTTGCTCCACAGTACATTACAATGTTTTTGTATATATAATTGTAATTAATAATGGTATTTATATATTATGCGGATAAATATAACAGAATCTTATTAATAAACATTTATTCTCAAAGCAATTAAAACCAGCGTATAAAACAGCATATGAATATACGAGTCATGTATTGTACATACAATATGAATGAATTGAAACTAAATACAACCTGCACTGATTCTAATTAAATAAAATAGTAATGAAACATAAAAAAACAGGACCTTTAGTACCGGATAGGGAGCCCAACTGATACTAAAAGACCAAGCTTTAGTACCGAGTGGGGAGCCTAGCTAGTACTAAATCTTGGTTTTTTGTATCACGTGGTGGGTTCCCCACCTAGTACTAAAGGGTGTATTAGTACCGGTTGAATAACCGGTACTAATGTGACATACCCTTTAGTTTCGGACGGATAGTATCGGCTCGAAAATTGTGATTAAAGGGAGGGTTTTCAACCGGTACTAAAAGAGCGTTCTCCAGTAATGTGTCAAACCATCGGATACCACTAATCACCATGATCATCAGTTAGTCTAAAAATCATGATATCGAATTGGTAACCACAGTTTTGTTAACCCTTCGTATCATGTGCGAATCATAACTAGGGTTTCCAGACCACTAGATATCGTTATATCGCTCTAGCTGGTGGTTAGTCTAAAAACCAGAGTCACCAAGTCGATAAATGTGATTCGTTAATCCTGATAATAATGTGTAGCAATTTTGAATTTTAAAGTTTAACTTCTTGGCAACGAAAACATGGTTGGATAATAAAAACGGCAATAATTTTAAAACTAACTTCAAAATATGATTGAAAAAATAAGTAGGTAGTCATTTGCCCTTCTTTGTTCAGATATACACTCGTTCCAACTTCAGGGATAGTAACAAGGTTAACAAAACTGTGATTATCGTTATGTTAACCGTGGTTTTTAAACTGCTACCAAGAGGGGAGAAGAGAAGAAATGTTGGCCATTGTCCAACCTTTTTTCATGGTTACACTTTGCAATGGATCCCAATGGCAATATAAAACCGGTATGGATCTTGCTCCGTGTGTTTGATAATGATGCATGATTAGTTCTTGTTTATGTTCTCCTACGAGAGCAACAACGTTTTGAAATGGATTCTGCCCGGAAAGAATCGACCAAATTAAGTTGTGTCCTTTTCATCCAAGGCGTAAGACATATTGTGGGCCATGTGTCTTCTCGTGTGGATCAAGATGACCGTGCGAAACCAGGCTGTATATGTATAACCACTAGAAAAATGGAGAAACAAGTTTTTCATAGGGAAGCTCTTCATTTGTTTCGTGAACAATTTACATACCTTGCAAATTTATAAAACATATGTCCTCTTAGAGTCTATTTGTTTCGGTTTAGAATTATAGTAATTCAGTTTATTTTTATAAACTGAAACAAACAAGTCAACTTATTATGCTAACTTATTATAATACATGGTACAGATTATAACAATCTAATAACTGATCTAATCCAGTTTATTTCTATAAAATGGATTACTATAATCCCAAGCCGAAATAAACAACACCTTATTAGAGACTCTTTGAAATACAGAAATTTTATAGAATTTTTCATAAATTAATACAATTATAAAGGACGCTAAAAATAACCAAATATACGATTACTCGGGCATTTTGGCTTTGCCTAATTGGAGTAGTCCACGATGTTAAAGCAAATTTTTTATATCAAGCTTAAAACAGAAATCCTAAGTATACACTATACAATTCCAATGCTTCCTAGGTCTCTACTGTCCATAACAGGGATGGAACCAAGAGATACTCAATCAGTGATGAATTACTTAAATTTATCTGTATTTTAAAAAAATCAATGGAATTTAAACAGAATTAAAGAGTCAAGCCATAATTGCGCAAGAGATTTGATAATTTGTCGCTCTCAAAAAATGGCTTCGTATTTTTGTCATTTGGACCAATATTCATTGGCACAGATGGGTTCTACGTGTCAGTCTCAAAAGTGATATCATCATTAAGAAAAACATCTTGAGATTGGCAAATAATTATTTTTTTCTAATTATGCTAGGCCTAGCTTTGCCACTGGTCCTCACATTCATGCACAAGAGCGAGACCATCAAAGTTCAGATAAGGATTTCGCCACGGCATAATAAGCTGTCCTGATCAAAGAACCGTTTTGGAATGGCAATTATCTGACGAGAACAATCAGCCACTAGCAAGCATGTCACGTATGCTTGATTCGTTGTCTTTTTTGGCAGATTTCGCTTTTCCTTTTCCCCTTTTCAGTGAGGAACAATGCTCCATTTGTTCCTGCCCACCAAGTGATTGAAACAACAACAGCAGCAGCACAGCCACCATTTTGTTCCTACTGAAAGTTGGCGAATTTACACGCCGGTGTTATCATCCGAAACAGAGAATTATTCGCTGCAATGGCAGTGCCTATATTGTTATAACTGTAGCTCACTCGCCACACACATGCATGTCACAACAATATTCAAAAAAATTTGCATCTTGGTTTGTTAGGGCATGACAAACTTTACCACGCCATATCTTAGATGAGTTGCACAGTTTGCGAGCCTAATGTTTGGTTCGCTCATATAACTAGGCCATGCCATACTTTATTAGCACTTTAGTCTATATGTCATAGACTTAGAGCATCTCTAAGAGATGTCTAAAAATCCACCCCAATATTATTATATAGGGAATCCTCATAATAAAATTCAATCTTTAAACATTTTTACTCTCTAGCAGACTTTCGATATCATATTTCCTATATTTTATTGTTGTATGATTGACAGTTAAATCCTACTTATCAAATATCTTATCTTTCCTTTTATTTCTATCTCTTGTATCACTGATGAGTAGAATCAGAGCGGATAGAGAATGATAGTCACTTCCTAGAATTAGAGAGGACGGAGGAGAATTTTAGAGATCTCTCTAAATAGGAAAGCTGTTGGAAATGTATTTTAGACTAAAATCTCTAATAATATAGATGTGAAGTTATATTGGCCGTCTTTTGAAGATATTAGATTTTAGCTGAGCTTCGCTACATATTGTGTGGCACACCGTACCTTTGGTGGAGTTGGTTGCGGCAATCTAGTTATCAACCAAACAACCTCTTATTGTCACATCACATTAGGTCATATCAAGCCCATGAGCAAGATTAGGAAGTTGTGCCATTGAGAGATCATGTGTCTTTCACAGGGAATCACATAAATTATTGCAATTGTAGAAGCAAAAGCTTAATTCTTGCACGAAGGGGAATTTAAGGCTTTCCAAAACTAGGCAAAAATGACAGAATTTGTAAAGATAGTACAAACTGGGCCTGAATTCCGGTCCAATCTAACACCAAAGCCTAAATATCAGCTAAACCATGAAGACCATAGAGTTCATTTTTAAGGATTATTTGATGACTTGCCGTTCAAAAAGTGACTTTGATTATTTATTACTATTATATATAATTATTAACTAAAATGATCGTATGTATTATTCATACTAACGATAAATAATTAAATAGTTAAAACTTTTAAACGACAAATTATCAAATCAAAGTATGTAGCCCATAAAGTTCTAAATTTCTAATCCATTAAAATTTGCAAAATTTGGCCCATTAGGCCCACATAATATCCGCAAATCTCTACCTTAACCTCGAGGAGGCCGCCGCTGACGAGGCCGGTTTAAGACTGCGCGCTCTCGGCCTCTGCTGCGGCCACTGCGGAGCATTCCTCTCGGCCGCGCATGGCGGCCTTCTTCACTACCTCCCGCGCCGCGCGGCCCCCGCCACGGCGGCCTTCTGCTCCAGTGAGTGGCAGGCTCGTCTCCTCTCTCTCGGTACGCCCCGCGGCTGGCGGCCCCCGCCTGATGTTTCCCGCTCGTGTGTGTTTGCAGTCGCCGCGAGTAGCGGCGACGGTGCTGCGGTTGTGGCCCGTCGGGAGGATGCTTTGGTCTCCCCTCTGGTAACTGCTTGTTTTGCACCTTGTTGTGACCTTTCCAGTGCTCGATTTCGATCCGTGCTGCATTTGTGAGTCCAATTGTATACACATTGGTAGTTCTGTTCTTATGTGAATTTAAAAATTGGCCTTCCAGTTCCTGGCATTCTAAGAACAAACGGAGATGGATATGGCTTAGAATCAGTTATGGGCAGTGTAGCTGTACATTGCAGTTGGCATGGCGATGTACTGATCTATGACCATGGAAATGATTGGAGATGTTTAAAGCATCCTACCTGGAAGGCATGTGGAAATGTTATGTTTAGTGTGTTACATTGCAGTTGGTCTGGTGATTTACTGATCTATTACAGTCAAAATGATTGGTGGATTGTGTTTAAAGCATCCTGCCTGAATCATTGTTCTGCAGCTTGAAACTGGATGTAGACAAGTAAAGAGTTGCTGGGTGTCACTGAATTATAATTGTACTTCATAGATCCCAGGAAATACAGGATCAATTGCGAGGACATGTGCCACATTGGCAGTTGGCCTGCATCTTGTCGGGGTAAGGTTAGTGTTTGTTGATAGAACATAAATGCTGTCTCTTCCTTTTTCCATGTTCTGTTATTCATCTGGTACTATATGTGAACTGGAAATTTTATTTTCTGGAAACTTTTCCAGCCAGTAGGTTTTAAGGTAGATGACACGAAGCTGAAGCGTGCTGATTACTGCCCGTATCCTATGGTTTCATACATTCCACTTCAATGATACTTTATATGATTTCTAAAGCACTAATGCTTCAAACAATGATCCTTGTAGGCTTGAACCTCCTGTTGTGTTCATGTGTCTATTTCTCCTTTGTTTAGTGATAGCAATTAGAAAGTCTCATCCTTGACTATTTCCACAAAGATATGTTTTTGTCGAGATTCATGACTCCTGGGACGAGTTCCAAGATTATATTATGAAGCAGGTATGCCAGTTTTTTCTTTCTATTTGTGCATCAATGTAATTATTGAAAATGTATGAATTTTGAACTGGTGTTTGTGTACATCATGCTGGAATTTATAGGCTTGGCCCACTTCTTTATTTCAGAAATTCTAAATAAATCTCAAAGATTCACTTATACAAGAAGATGATGAAAACCTTTAGTCCCATATTGCTAGTATAGGTGGAGGATAACCAACTTATATAATGGGGTTGTTTTCATCCTACTAAGCTATATGCATAGAGGAGAGAAAGGGAGCTCCACACGTGCACGCTCGCGTCGCCTCGCTGGGCTGAGTCAGGTTCGGGCTTCATGGGCACGTGGCACCTACGTGAATGGTCTACCAAAATTCAGCTCCTCACCTTGCGGGGACGCGGTCTCCTTTTGCCGTTCTGATTTTTAGTAGCTTGACCCATATTCGGGATAAGGAAATCGACACAATTTAGATCGCGATCGTGACGTGAGACCGTGCTTTCTCCATATAAATACCCGTCTAACCGGCTCCTATCAGATTAGATTGAAACAGATCGAAACAGATCAACATGCGCTAGGTTTTGCCTCTCCTCCATATAAATACCCGTCTAACTGGCCCCTACCGTCAAGGATTCTTCCATCCTAATGGGAAATGGGTTACATGCTTCTGTTCATGGTGTTGGCACGGTAGATCTGAAGTTTACTTAGAGAAATATCGTACAACTAAAGAACATGCAGCATGTCCTTACTATGGTTTCGTTCTGTGTAAGGACGGATTTAAGATAGTTTTAGAGTCCAATAAATTAGTCTTGTTAAAACATAAATAATTCATTGGTAAAGGTTATGACTCCGGAGGTCTGTTTCGCTTTTCTCTTTTAGATTTTAGTAATAAGTCAGTGAACCATATTTGTGGCAGTATTAATGATGATATAAGTATTTGGCATTCACGTTTATGTCACGTTAATTTTGGCTTGATGTCTCGACTGTCCAGCATATGTTTAATTCCGAATTTTACCATTGTCAAAGGTTCTAAGTGTTATAGTTGTGTACAATCGAAGCAACCTCAAAAGCCCCATAAGACGGCTAAGAAGAGAAACTTGGCTTTTCGAGAACTCATACATTCTGATCTTTGCAAAATAAATAATGTATTGACAAAGGTGAAAAGATATAGTTCATGACATTAATTGATGATGCTTCTAGACTTTGTTATGTTTATCTATTACGAATTAAGGATGAGGCATTAGACTACTTTAAAATCTATAAGGCCGAAGTTGAAAATCAACTAAAGAGAAAGATCAAACGTCTAAGGTCAAATCGTGGTGGTGAATATTTTTCTAAAATATTTGAGGAATTATGTGAGGAACATGGTATTATTTATGAGAGGATGCTTCCCTATTCGCCCGAATCAAACGGGGTTGCCGAGAGGAAAAACCACATGCTAACTGACTTGGTTAACGTCATGTTAGCTACTGTCGGTTTATCAAAGAGATGGTAGGAAAAGGCTTTGTTGACTTTATGTTATGTTCTGAATAGAGTTCCTAACAAGAATAAAGAACAAACTCCATATGAGATATAGATTGGGAGAAAACCATCACTTTCTTACTTGCGCACTTAGGGATGTTTGGCGAAAGTCAATGTTCCAATCGTGAAGAAAAACGCAAGTTAGGACCTAAGACATTGGATTATGTCTTTCTAGGCTATGCTCAAAGGGTCATGTCATATAGATTTTTAGTAGTAAAATCTGAGGTACCTGATATGCATGTTGATACTATTTTAGAATCTCGTGATCTAACATTTTTTGAGAATATGATTGTTATAAAAGATATGCATAACACTGCTAGATTTTCTGCAAAGATAATTTCTGAACCTGTTACATCTGTTAATTTTGAATTTTTTGAACAACATGATCAGTTTGAGGAAATCCTTGAGAAGGATAAGAGTGAAGCTCCTATAAGGAGTAAGAGACAAAGGGTTACAAAATCTTTTGGTGATGATTTTACTGTATACCTTGTGGATGACACTCCCACGACCATTGTTGAGGCATATGCATCTCTGGAGATGATTGAAAAGAAGCTGTCTATAATGAGATGGACTCGATTCTATCCAATGGTACATGGGAGCTCCTACAATGAGTAAGAGACAAAGGGTTACAAAATCTTTTGGTGATGATTTAACTGTATACCTTGCGGATGACACTCCCACGACCATTGCTGAGGCATATTGTCACGGCCAGGCCTTGGCTGTAGATTGTAGTTGTGTCGCGAACGCGGCCACAGCCACGGTGGCTACGACACGACGGAAAGAGGGGAACGGCGCAGGGGTAGGGCGCCGACTGGGGAAGGGTAGAAGATAGCACGGGATTGGAAGATAAATTAGGGAGAAACTGGAATAATTCTATTAACTTCGTTGATCCCAATAGGTTTGATTACAACCCTTTATATATGGCCAATCTCCTAATCCTACTAGGACTTTATTAACCTTCTAAGAATCTCGAGTACCAACTATAGATCTGGACTCTCTAATCTTAATTACCAAACGTAGAACTTGACTCCCTAATCTCAATTACCAAACATAGACCTTGATTCCCTAATCTTCCCTAGATTCTCCCTACGGTACTGTTCATGCGCGGTCTGTTCACGTGAACAGTGCCACGTGGTACTATTCACATGGCCTGGTCCGGTGCTAAGGCCCCTTGGGCTGGGCTAATATGCCATATGACACATATGCATCTTCGGAGATGATTGAAAAAAAGCTGTCTATAATGAGATAGACTCGATTCTATCTAATGGTATATGGGAGCTTACTGAACGACCGTACGATTGTAAACCCGTGGATTGTAAGTGGGTGTTCAAGAAGAAGCTGAGGTCTGATGGTACTATTGAGAAGTACAAGGCTTGGCTTGTGGCTAAAGGTTACACACAAAAAGAAGGCGAAGACTTTTTCGATACTTATTCACCTATCATTAGACTAACCACTATCAGAGCATTACTTTCCCTGGCTGCCTCATATGGTCTATTGTTCATTAGATAGATGTAAAGACAGTTTTCCTGAATGGAGAGCTAGATGAGGAGATCTATATGGATCAGCCTGATGGGTTTGTAATGAAGGGTCAATAGAGCAAGGTGTGTAAATTATTAAAGTCTTTGTATGGTCTAAAATAAGCACCTAAGCAATGACATGATAAGTTTGACATAACTTTAACTTCTGTGAGCTTTGTCATAAATGAGTCCGATAGATATGTGTACTATCGACATTGTGGGGCGAAGGAGTTATACTATGTTTGTATGTCAACTATATACTGATCTTTGGCATAAACATTGATGTGATCAATGATGTCAAGTTTTCTATCAAAGAGGTTTGATATGAAAGATCTGGGAGAAACTGATGTAATTCTAAACATCAAATTGATTAAGACTGAGAATAGGATTACACGTTGGCAATCCCATTATGTGGAGAAGGTCTTGAGCTGTTTCGGCTATAAAGGCAACAAGCCTTCTCTAACACCTTATGATCCCAGTGTGATACTTCGAAAGAACAAGAAAATCGCTAAAGATCAACTAAGATACTCTTAGATAATCGGTTCACTCATGTACCTAGCTAGTGTAATGAGACCCGACATATCTTTTGCTGTGAGCAAATTGAGCAGGTTCATGTCCAATCTAGGTAGTGATCACTGGCATGCACTTGAAAGGGTTATGCGCTACTTGGTAGGTACTATGAGTTATAGGATTCACTATTCTGGGCACCTCGCTGTGCTTGAGGGATATAGTGATTTGAACTAGATTTCTGATGCTGGTGAGCTTTATGACACGACTGGATATGTTTTTATCCTTAGAGGTGGTGTAATATCATGGAGATCTTGCAAACAGATCATTTTGACGAGGTCAACCATGGAAGCAGAACTCACTGCTTTAGACACAACAACTGCTGAGATAGAGTGACTGCATGAGCTATTGATGGACTTGCCTGTGGTTGAAAAACCAGTACTAGCTATCCTTATGACTGTGACAATCAAACTATGATAGTCAAAGTGAACAGTGCTAAGGATAATGCGAAGTCATCAAGACACGTTAAAAGACGATTAAAGTCTGTTAGGAAGTTGAGAAACTCTAGAGTAATAAGTGCGACTTATATTCAAACAGACAAAAACCTGACAGATCCCTTTACAAAAGGGCTATCACAGAATGTGATAGAAAATACATCGAGGGAGATGCGAATGAGACCCATATGAGTTGCCATAGTGGTAATCCAACCTATGTGATCGGAGATCCCATGAATTAGGACCTGGAAAAAACAAACTATTGGTTAACTGAGGAAAGTAATTACTAATCCTCTCTAAATAAAGATGCAATACTCTCAGATGCTATAAGGCAGATTGGCTTTATGCCTTAATGTATTCTGTTGGCTTTAATTAGTAAAGATGTTATCCCACAGAGCATTCTTGAAAGAATACATCTATATGAGCCTGACTGTTAAACGTCGCAGTCTATGAGACTTAGGTGATTTCTAATAAGCTCATTAAGAGACCAGGGAGTACGACGCATGTGCTCCACCCGCGGGGTAGGCTACTGACAGCCAGGTACTAGCTATGACTTTGAGTAAAACTTGTTCGTATAAAACTTGCAATGGAAGGCATAGTCCATTGTTCAAGTTGTGGAGGAGTGTAGCTTGAAGCTCTAGGCGAGAGTTCAACTTAACAATCCTCGCTAAAACGCTAGTGTATCAAACAGCAGTGAGAAACAGACAAATCTCTAAATGGATATTTGAGATCTGGTGGGGGATTGCTAGAATTTATGGGCTTAGCCCACTTCTTTATTTCAGAAATTCCAAATAAATCTCAAAGGCTCACTCATTCAAGAGGATGGTGAAAATATTTAGTTCCATATTGCTAGTGTAGATGGAGGATGACCAACTTATATAGTAGAGTTATCTCCATCCCGCTAAGCTATGTGCATGGGGGAGAGAAAGGGAGCTCCACACGTGCGCGCGCTCGCCTCGCCTCGCTGGGCCGGGCTCGGGCACGGGCTTCGTCGGCGCGTGGCACCTGCGTGAATGGTCCCCCGAAATCTGGCTCCTCGCCTTGCGAGGACGCGGGACGTGGTCTCCTTTTGCCGTTCTGATTTTTGGTAACTTGGCCCATATTCGGGATATGGAAACCGATACGGTTTAGATCGCGATTGCGACGTGAGATTGTGCTGTCTCCATATAAATATCCGTCTAACCGGTCCCTACCAGATTAGATTGAAACAAATCGAAATAGATCAACCTGCGCTAGGTTTTGCCTCTCCTCTCTATTGCGCCGCCGCCGTAGTCCACTCCATCCCGTCCATTGGCATGCACCGGCGAACGGGAGAACAGGTCTCTGGAACCTGTCGTCGTTGTGATCCTGCACCGGGAGAGGGCAAATAAGGTTTTTAGGAAGCGCTCCGTGTGACTGCTCACGTTCGTCATCACGGCGTGCCTTCTGTCCACGTCAACCGTCGGTCGCCGTCGTCTGCGGTCCGATGCCAACATAGATCGATCTGCATCGGTCACCGCTTCATCGTTAGCTACCATACAGTACGTGCGCCGCCTTTTTGTACGGTTCTTAATCATGTTTAGTGAGATCATGATTGCAATGTTCCTGTTTACTAATATGTTAGATGTGTAAATGCTAGTTCTTGTGGATGCCATGATTTATCTATTTCGAAAATTAATACTGTAATTGACTAATTATCCAACACATCAGGATGGAGAAAAACGGTTACTGGCATTTACCAAAAGAGGCACAAGCATTCATTCAGTGAGTAACTACGTTAATCATCTATAGTAAATCCTCAGGTGTTTAGATGTGCTGTGTCAAATACTAATAAAAGACTGAAATAAGTTCAATAAACAACAAGTTTGAGGAGTGAACTATAAGCTAGTGGATACACCATCAACTGTTTGTCTATTATAACTGCGATTATTTTCTTACATGATCAACAGCAAAAATGGACATTTTTATAGGAGAAAATTGACTTGAATATCTCATTGCCACCTACATGTATAAATGAAGTAATGTATATGACAGATTCTTTGATTCGTTGACACGATTAATTGTTTGATTACTGTTCATCAATTGATTTTGGATTTCTCGTATAAGCCTGGGGATTGGTTAGTATTTTGGTCTGAGACGAAAGGGTTACCACAATCTGCCCTGGATGACTGCTGTAGACAAAAGCCGAGGTGGTGGAAGGAACTATATGGATTCCCCTGGTGGAAAACTACGCTCAGTGCCTGAATATTTCTGTTAGCGTAGAGGCAGCCAGACAACTCAACTATGAACATCTCAACTATCAGCCGGAGCTCCTGGAAGAAGCACAAGGACTATTCCCAGCCGAGGATATTTATGCATGATGACATTTATCTGGGAGTTTTTCGTGGTACACTCATAAGAGTTGGCACACTTTTGCTTCTGAATTGAATGCCTCAGATTCTACAATGTGCTATTACTTGCAAACATTTGATTGGAACAGGAGGACTCATGGGATTCTCTTGCAGATTCAACCTGTTCGTTGTCGAGGTATTATGTACACTCTGTTCAAAATGCGTACTGAACTACTGATGTTGTCAAAGAGTCGTCTCATTACTCATTGTTTCGTATACTAGTAGTTAGAAGGTAATTATTTATAATAAGATGGGACCTCTTCTGACTTGTCCTACACTGGGCTGTGCACTTGTACTGAACAACTAGTCTGTCGATTTTGCATGCATATGTGTGGTTGTTTCATTTCTGTTAAACCTGGTGACGGAGGTTGGTGAAAAAATCACTGCTATTTAAAACTTCTGTCTGCTCTCACGCGGTCACGCCATATGAAATAGACACCATCTCGGTGTGAATTTTTGTGTGCCTGCTGGGTCTGGATTCTGGAGGACTATAAATGTCCGTTCATCAGCAATTCATCACTCTTATCTGGAAAGCTCATGGTTGTTGATAAACTAACGACCGGTGTTTATGTTTTATATAACAGGATTCCTAGGGTTGGTTTGGTTTGAATCCATACCAAAATTTGGAGAAGTTTTGTCACTGCCAACTTTTGGTAGGGTAGACTTTGTTTGGAACTTTGGATTGATGCCAAATTGTGCCAACAAGACACGTGAACATGGGGAAAAGCCAAAATATTGGTAGAGTAAAGTTTTGGTGTTGTATTTGTATTACTACCCTTCCAAAATTTTGGTAGGGTAGCAATCCTAACCTTGTCCATGGGGGTAGTTTCTCATTGGGCTTCTTTATGACATAAATAGGGGGTGCTTGTTTCTGCTAGTACTTAAAAAATTGTACTAATATGTAAATTTTAGAGCCTAATTTTAAATTTGTATTTGGTTTGTTCGTCGTTCTTCTTTGGCAGTTTTGTCTTTAACTCGTTACGAATGCAAATATAAAAGTTTTATCCATAATTATTTATTTTGCACAGAAATTAGATGCCTCTTTTATTTTAATCAGAAACAAGTATCAATTCACATTACTAGTACCTTCTCTACGATCTCAGTGTTTAATGATACATGTCAGTAATCTTTCTTATCTTCCTGAACTCCTGAAGTGCAACAGTAACATATTTTTTTGTTTCTCCTACCGTCAAAATGACCGCTTCAATGGTGAATGCGCCAGAAATGGGCATTTCAGCTTCTGTTAGTATACACCAGTTACAAAATTTGAGATGATTATAGTGTGCAGATCTCAGTTAACTTGGCACAACTAGATTTGCCCCTAATGACCAATGATTGCGCGTTCTACATTGGATCCTGGCCATGTACATGACGGCATTAATGATAGATAAGCCAGCCCTGATGCAGTGACATGGCTGTTCAACAATACATCTAGCCATCTAGGCCCTGAGAAGCATCTAGCAGCTGCCTCAGCTCTTTAAACGGTTGAGATTTTCTTCTAGTTATAAAATTTAATACTCTTTTTGTCTCATAATATTGTGATCTAGCATCGAATGAAATATATAACGAATCTGAACAGTACAAATATTTAGATTTGTTGTACTATAAAATATTAAATCTGATTCTAAATTATAATATTATGGGATTGAGGAAGTAGCTATAAAATCAAACTAATATACAGAAACTAACCATGCTTTATTTGAGAGATATGGTAGGATGGGATGATCCCATCCTTCTTTTTGGGATGAGATTATCCCATCTCTTGTTTAGTTATAGAGATGGATCCATCCTATAATTTTTGTTTGGTTGGAGGTATTGGGAAACTGGGATGGAGTAATTGTCAAGCGGGCCACACACATCATCGTCACACACTTTCACCTTGTTCGTGGAGCACCCACGCCCCATGTACGATGGAGACGTCCCGTCTGAGTTCGGAGACCTCAACGTGCTCGTCCGCCTTGAGATGAGCAGTTGCAACCTCTT
>KE370886.1:526718-537025 GCA_000418225.1 Zizania latifolia
GTGAATCATCCGTCACGCAGCGTCAACCGCTGCGTTGCTCGCTTGCGTCGACCGCATCGCCCGTGTGCGCTGACCGCGCCGCCGGTGCCGTGCCACCTTCCACGCGGCCAGATCCCACGCCAACCGGTGCTGACGCTCGGCTGCTTCCTCGACCTTGCATGGTCACCCTCGCCGCCGTGGGCACCGCCGCCACCCGTAGCCTAGCCATGGCCAGCGTCGAAAGGCGCCGCTCCAGATCCGTGACGTCGCCGTCGACGCCAGATCCGAGCCACCAGTGATCGGATCCGCCCGACGTCTGCTCCAGGTCCAGCCGCCCTGCCCCGCTTGTCTGCCACGCGTGGTGCCGTCATCTATCGATGCGCGATGCACCATCGCCACCCGACGCCGTCGTCCTCGCCCGGTGCGCCGCAGCCGGCCGCCACCACAACCACCCCCTCATCAGCTTCATGCAAATGGGGGCACACATGTGAGCGCAGCTGGTCAGCTCTGTGTTACAAAGAGGCTACTTGTCCAAGAGGCTTCTTCAAGAAGGGACTGGTTACTTTGAGGAGTTGTTGCATTACATGAGTTAGAAGGGAGGGATCAGTACAATGACAGTGGAGGCGTACGGTGATTTCTGTGATTTTTGAGCGTGTTTGGATTGAGCTGTGTATAAGAGGATCGAGGGTCGAGTTGAAGCAGCAACTGGAAGACTTGGAGCAACTGCAATCGGAATTTTTTGAAGCGCATTTAGAATTTCTTAAAGCACTGGCTTAGGGGCAAGCTAGTTTTTAAGAGGAGACGAATATTAGAAATCTTTTGGAAGAGGGTTAGTAGGAAACTTAGGAGTCAAGTTAGCTATAGCATGGCATGGGTATAAGAAGGGGGCAATGCATATTGTATCAATTTGAAATAGGCCGGTGGCTCGATGGCACGAGATTTTCATTTTATTTGCTATGTGATTTCTTATTCTGTGATTGGATTGCAAGTTGGTGGGAAATTTAACTATTTGCTACTTTTAATAAGAGGAAGCTAATTTTTTTGTCATTTTTTAGTCAGCTGGTGCCATCTCACCAGCCATGTCAGCGTTTGTCCAGTCTCTTTTGCACTGCAGCGTGCTTATCCATTCGTCCCCAGCCAGTAGAGACATGTCTAGCAGAGCGGGTGGTGCACCTGAGAGCGGGGCGGGGTGACGGCGCAGTGGCGTGGCTGGGAGTAGACCGGCGACGCCTGGGAACGGGACTGCAGGGCGCCTAGAACGGACCGGCCACGCTCAATGCCAAGGATGCCATCGCCACTGCCCCGCGGAGGGACCACGATGCGCTCGCCTCGACCCCGCCCTTACGCTGCCGCCGGGCGTGGGTGGCGACGCCGTCGCCGAGCGTTTTTGATTCCGTCCTTCGAGATGCTCTTCGCGTCGCACATCGCTTCACCCGCTCGTTCGCCAAGCTCCTCCGATGTGCTGGGGGGACTGCCTACTCCAAGCTTGGTCACTGCCGCTATGCACCACTCCTCTCCTGCCTCTACCTATCCATGTTCGATGGCTTCGATTCCTACCAATTTGGCAGCGCAAGTGATACTACCACACCAGAAGGAATCAACCTTGCGATCCATAGGAATGAGTCATCCTATGAGTCACCTGCTGTTTTCATATAAATGAACATTACATTTGTTGTTTCTATTTGAACATTTAGATGATGTGGTTCCAAATATATTTATCTCTTCTAAACTGTGAATTGAGCTGTCCTGTACGGTTGATGTTTTTGTTAAGCTTGCAGGGTTGTATGGCCAGGATAGCATGCCAAGTCTGAACTAGACCTAGAATTCCTTGAATAGAGACGTGAAATCTAATGGATGGTAATTCCTTTCACTGATTCAACATTAGACAAGAAAATTCACCGGACAATTGACCATGTTTACTTGATACATACAAAAGTTCATCTCATTTATATTTATGGTTTTGTGCCTCAGTATAAATAAGACGGTGCGATTTGTCATTTGATGATTGTGGAATGCTATCTTGCCATTGTTCCTAGTTTGTTCATTTCCCATTAGCTGCTGATGCTGCTAAAGGGAGCGAGCAATCAGGTAGTTGGGCTACCTTGGTAGGCAATCGCGTTATCGTCTTCGTTGCTGGGCCAAGTCAAGTCCAGACGGGGCAGGGCGGGTGCTGTGGAGAGTAGGGGCAAGAGATAGTTAGGATTGGTCGGGATCGATGTTGTCGGCGTCCTCGGCGACGTTCGCTGCGGTGTTCCAGCCGGTGCAGCAGGAACAGCAGTAGATGAGGGAGCCTGGGAGAGGGGCGGGCGACGGCGCTTGGGATGGGAGGAACGGACGATAACATGGCCGGTGAGATGGCACCTATTGACTATTAAACAGAAAAAAATTAGCTTTTTTATGTTAAAAGCGGTAAAATAAATTGATTACGATGAAGATAATAACATTTAAAAATATATCATTGCGGCGAATAGATAAATTTCCCCGTGGTTGCTAACACCGAGCTCCCATAAAACCATGCGGCAGCCGCCTACGAACGAAGCCACTTCGCCAGCGACAGCCACGCCACGCTCGCCGTGCGCGTCGCCTCCCGCGCCGACGCCACAACAAGAGCCTGTTCGGCATTGCATCGAGCGGCCCAGGCTTTCGGACGCCGCCACGCCGGGGGGCGGTTGCTGCTGCCCGGCGGTCGGGAGAGCCGGGGGAGCGAGGTGGTGAGCACTGCTCTTACTTTCTCCTCCACTGCCGTTCTGTGTTCTCTCCCGAGCCCTGGAATCTTGCTCTCGTGCAGCCTCCGCCGCCGGATCTCTCCGTGGGATCCGTGGGCTTCTAGATTTGTTGCTTCCTCGATGGATTTGATCTTTTCTCAACCTGTTTCCTGCTGCCGCTTGTTGATTTGTTGGGACGGGTTTTCGCTTGGAGCTCCATTTCTGTTGTCTGTGACCAGGATCTCTGCTTCAGGGCAGCAGCATTGATTAGCTTGTTTCCGCACTGCCCTGTTCTTGAGCCCTCCAGATGAATTGGTCACGCGTGGAGTGGATTGGTGCTTTGGTGGTAGCTTGTGACCATGAGCTTTAGGCCTGTTGATTCTGTCTTTCTTACTATTGCTCTTGTCATCGGAAAGAGCAACTCGATTGCAGATTAGGGATTTCGGAGTGGATGCGTGGTTTCATTTGAGATGGTTGGGCATCTGCATTTATGGTGAGTATTGTGCAGGCAACTAATATCAATTTCTGCTTTTAAGATGTTCTGCCTTTGGTAAATATTGGTGTTTTGGGGCGATTCGTATGGTTTGATTTTTACTGTTTCCCCTCTTTTCCGGGCTTGCTCTCCTTTCTATGTCAGTTAACCGCGCATCCGAAGTATAGATCAGTGGTATAGTTTTTGTTTTTGTTTTTTTCCTGCAGAAATATTTCACTTTGATATATGATGCTTCCTATTACTGATAAAGTATCGATTTTGATCCACTGTAAATCCTCTGATTCTCCGAGTTGATGTTTTCGCCGGTGTCATCAGTGCTCTATCTTATTTGGGCATACTTTGCTTTTGCTTGTTTTATCACCATTCAGAAGTAGTTCCAAGAAAGAACAATTTTTTATTGTTTGAGTTTATTATTTCTCCAGGCATCACATTTCTAGCAGATTAGAGATATCCTGAAATGGGCGCCAAAGATAATGGAGAAGTGAGAGATGAGAACGAGTTGGATCAGATTATGAACCGGCCAGATTTTCCAGGGTTTCGAGGAAATTCACGAAAAAGGAGACAAGAGAAAATAGTCCACGCTCGGCTAAAAGCAGTGGCAGCCGTCAGGTTCAAAACAAGCTGCAACATAAAACTTCAAATAACATTCAGAGCAAATCTCCAAAGCCAAGGAAAGTAGTTAATGCTGCCAAATCTGTTGAAGTTAGAAGGCTAGATACTGTAAGAGTTCCTTCTCACCCTCCATCAGAATTGTCTGAGGAAACAGATGATATAGGTAGCGAGGCTGGGACCGTTGATGATAAAGGCAATGAAGAGGCCAAGGAGATTGATGACTTGATGTGCTAGATGAAGCTCCACATTGCGATCAGAGTACTGGTACGGATGATGAAATTGCTGAAATTGAAGAGAAGATAGTTGATGAGGAGAAATCAGTTGTGTATCAAAGGAAAGAGGAGTTAGAGTATTGACAAGTTGGAACAGGAACTTCGTGAAGTTGCTGCCCTAGAAGTTTCCCTATACTCTGTATTGCCTGAGCATGGAAATTCAGCACATAAGGTGCATACCCCAGCTCGACGTCTTTCTAGGATGTACATTCATGCATCGAAATTTTGGCCATCAGATAAGATAGCTTCTGTGGCAAAAAACAGTGTCTGGCGTTGTGCTTGTTGCAAAGTCATGCAGCAACGATGCTTCAAGGTAAAATATGACCACACTAGTCTCTGTTTTAACTTCAGAATATGCCATAAGCATCAAATTCCTTCAATTAAACTCTGCTCTTTATGTAGGTTGCATTCTGGCTGTCCAATACAATTGTGCTAAGGGAGATAATTGCACAAATATTTGGTATCTCATGCCAGTCGACTCCAACCATGACAACCATCAACAAGAATGGCAGTGCAAAAAGGCTTGATGGGAGATCGATGCCAATGCTATGGAAAAACAGCTCAAGTGGCAAGCAAACCAAATTTGCTGGTGTGAAGATACCAGGCGATTGTCAGGAAACAAGTGCACTTTTGGTTGCATGGAAGCAGGTTGAATCATGGATATTTTCTCGGATAGTTGAGACAGTGTGGTGGCAGGTAAAAGTTTGCCTTAAGACTATTCTTGTTGACACTTGCAAACTGAGAGCATCCCTTGCTGCAAACTGGCAGTCCTTGTACAGTGCTTCACAAAGAAATACTTCAGAATTATACTGCACTGTGATTATGTCTGATTTATCCACGACATCAATTTTCTGAAGACCATTTCTTGTTCAGGCACTAACTCCTAGGTCCTTCTTTGGGTGATCAGCAGCAAGGCACCTTTTCTGAAGTGTTAACCTGTGGAAGACTACATTTCAGGATGCATTCAACAGAATCTGCCCCCTCCGAGCTGCTGGACATCAGTGTGGTTGCTTACCAGTATTGGCAAAATTGGTATTCTCTGATATCCTTAGCTATTTTCTTATTGAAAATATACATTTGTATTCATGTGTTTTGCGAATATCAGGTGATGGAGCAATGTGTAGCCCGTTTAGATGTTGCAATGTTTAATGCCATCCTTCGTGAATCAGCTAGTGAGATGCCAACTGATCCTATATCTGACCCAATTGTTGACCCAAAAGTCCTGCCAATTCCAGCTGGTGATCTATGCTTTGGGTCAGGCGCACAGCTGAAGAACTCTGTATGTACCTAATCGTACCTTGTAAGTACATCCTGGAACGGTTTTCCTCTTTTTTCTCAGGACTATTCATGCACGGGGAACTAAATATTGTGCATTAACTCTAGATTACAAATGTGTTACTGACTTGCCATTGCACTTAAACAGCCAATCTATATGAAAATAAAATGCATATGCAGATTGGAAATTGGTCGAGATGGTTGACAGATAACTTTGGAATGGAAGCTGATGACTCAGAGGAGGATAGTATTGACACTGGGAACGGTGATTAAGAAAGAAGAGGTGCAGCTGAATCCAAGTCTTTTGAACTGCTTAATGAATTGAGTGATCTCCTAATGCTCCCGAAGGGCATGCTTGTAGAAATATCTATCAGGAAAGAGGTCAGTGGTCATGCATTGCTCCTGATGATTCTACTGTTCTCTCATATGTAACAACCGGTTTAGCTGTGTTAAACATTTTGATTTTTTTATCTCAAGTCTGCCCTTCGGTTGGCCTCCCATTAGTAATAATAAGAATCCTATGCAACTTCACCCCAGATGAGTTTTGTCCTGATCCTGTTCCTAGCATAGTCTTAGAGGAGCTGAATTCTGAGGTGATGTTGTTCCCTCAACAAAACTTTGTAGGCTTGTAGCCTAACAAAGGTTGTCTTCTCAACAAAGATATAAACGTCTTTGTAGCTAACATGTACTTGATATTATGCAGAGTTTGCTGGAGCGTTGCACCGACAAAGATGCAACCAGCGCATTTCCATGCATCGCTGCTCCTGTTGTGTACCGCCCTCCATTGCTACTGGATGTGGCAGAGAAAGTAAGACACCGGAGGCAGTGCAAAGCTAGACAGGAGAGCGTCCATGGTCCAGAGGAGAGGGTACACCAGTGACGACGATCTGGATGACTTGGACTCTCCCCTTGCATCACTTGTTGACAAGAGCGCTCCACCATTGCCATCTAATGGTACTGCACGTTTTACTGGTCAAAGAGGAGCTTCTATGGAGAATACAAGGTACCCACTCCTGACAGAGGTATGGTCTGAGCGGCAGTGAACACATCGCTCGTTTCATAATTTCTCGCTATATATCTATCTTTTTTAACTATACATATATATTGAATGTCAGGTATGTGGAATCCTACAGCTACAAATCTATTATACCAGAGCTCTCACTACTAGTTTTAACATATGCTATCGAGAGCTCGTGGCATTTCACAGATAGTTAGCTAATTTAAAAATATCAATATTACTTTATTACTCTATCTGTTCTCACATCAGATGATGCAATGCTATTCTTTATTAATCTTAAATTAATTTTTTATAAATATTACATTGGTTTTCTGTTCTTATAAAATTTGTCATTACTATATATTTTTTCTTTCGTAGTTTTTTGTTAGAATTTAAATAGTGCTATCTGTGTTTTGTTTGCTAATCGATTGTTTGTAAATATGTCTATTTGATATATTATTTATATCGATAAAATAAGCTTACTTAGGATATGAGACAAACAATAGGAAAGAGCATGTAGAAGAATTCTTTGTGTCTGTTCTAAATAGCAATGAGCTTCATTATTCTACGGTTAGTGTATTTTTTTCTTTAGTTTTTATGCAATTGATAATTATTATTTTTTATGTTGTATGTTACTTGAAACATAATCTTATTATAGTTTAGTTAAAATTTACAGCAATAGCTAAAATAGATAGTGCATAAAGAAATTTTAGTAGATCTTTCATATTATTGATATGCCATTTACTATTTATTCTTCTAAAATTCTTTATAAAATAGTAATTCGTTACTGCATATAGCTTATTTCTGATCAACTATACTTATCTATTTTTACACAGTAACGTAATGCTATTTATATCCCGTGCAAAAGCATCCTGAGATAAATTGCTAGTAAGATAGGTATAATTATTCACGCAGAAGAGACAATAAAGATAATAACAAATTTATAGGATATCTACTCTTTAGTTAGAGTTTCTTTCTTTTAATGATCATGTACATAAAACTGACGAAATATTTGTTGGACGTCTTTGCACAACAGATTATGATGTAGAGGAAAATATTTCTGAAAAAGCAATAATTCACTGTATTGTCCAAAGGAATATAAATATCAATGATATCAACTAATAATTGATATTTATATTCTTTTAGGTAATGTAGCGGATTATTGTTCTTTCAGAAATATTTTTCTCTGCATCATAATCTGTTGCTCAAGGACTTTCAACGAATATTTTGTCGATTTTACGTTAATGATCATTGAGAGAAGGAAACTTCAACTAAAGAGTGGATATCCTATAAGTTTGTGTTATCTTCATTGTCTTTTCTTTGCGAATAATTATATCTATCTTATTAGCGATTTGTTTTAGGATGCTCTTGTGTGAGATATAAATGACATTAGGTTCTTGAGTAAAAATAGATAAATATAGTTGATCAGAGATGAGCTGTGTGTAGTAACGGGCTACTATTTTATAAAGAATTTTAGAAGAATAAATGGTAAATGGCATATCAATATTACGGAAGATCTACCAATTTTTTATACACTGTTTATTTTAGCTATTGTTGTAAATTTTAACTAAACTATAATAAGATTATGTTTTAAGTAACATATAACATTAAAAAATATTAGTTACCAGTTGAATAAAGACTAAAGGAAAAATACACTAACCATAGAATAATGGGGTTTATTGCTGTTTAGAGCAGGCACGAAGAATTCTTTTACATGCTCTTTCTCATTGTTTGTCGTATTGTTCCTAGGCAAGCTCATTTTATCGATATAGATAATGTATCAAATAGTTAGCACGTAAACTTACATATTTAGAAATAATCGATTAGCAAACAAAACACACATAACGTTATTTAAATTCTAACAAAAAACTACAAAAGAAAATATAGCGATGACAAATTTTGTAACAAGAATAGATGACCAATGTAATATTTATGAATAATTAATTTAGGGTTAATAAATGATATCATTGCATCATCCGGTGTGAGTAGATAGGGTAATAAAGTAATATTGATATTTTTGAATTGGATAACTACCCGTGGATATGCTATGAGCTCTCTATAGCATATGATTGAAACTAGTGGTGGGAGCTCTGATATAAATAGATTGGTAGCTATAGGACTCTACATACCTGGCATTTAATATATGTCTATAGTTAGGAAAGGTAGATGTACGGTGAGAAATTGTGAAGCGAACAACGTGTCCATTGCCGAAGCAAGCAGAAGCTATGTATTATCCATGAGGCAGTTTGCATATGTCTATTTGTGCACCTAGACATGGCTTATACGTGACATCTATAAATTTTGACGCTCCCAAAATATCGTCCAAAAATTCACCCCTGATTAATGTGGGTTTAGTGACAATTCAATGTCCCAGAAGTTCAGTTTAAATATAAAACCAGGGTATGTGATTGTTACATGTTGAGCCGAACAATGAATTAAAGATGGAAGGAAGATGAAAATATAGCACGACGGAAAACACGGTAAGTCATTACAAGAATAAATAAGTATTAACTATTAGTAGGGATGGGAATTACCGATCAACTGAGTATTGTTTACGCAAATGTATTATTGTTCCATTTTTAAAGTAAAATATAATAATATTAATAATAATATCATAAATTACCGATTAAACAACCGTGGTTTCCGAATAGATAATACCATCTGTGGCATGACCATGTATTACCGTTTCTCTCGCCGGATGGTTCAGAATTGTTGTGCAAGCCGCAAGCAGTAGCTGCAACGCCAGCAAGAGTGGTGCGCTCCCTTTGATGAATGAACCCGTGTTTGGAGATCACCGCAATCTTAGGCCCCGATTGCGCGCACTTAGCTGAGCTGAGATTTTTCGCACGTAAAACGAGGTAAGTCATTAGAGCATGATTAATTTAGTGTTAAATATTAAAAAAAATACTTTTAGGGTAATTCGGATATTTTAGAACAACATTTATATAGAAAGTTTTTCCTAAAACCGCACTGTTTAAGAGTTAAAAAATATGTCAAAATAATCTAGATTAATCTGTATTATTGTGGTATGCTTTTCAAAGTATCAAACGGTACGACTTTAAAAAAAAATTCTATATAAAAGTTGCTTTAAAATGTCCAAATGACCCATTTTTATTTTTTTAATATTTAATACTTAATTATTCATACTCTAATAACTCATCTTGTTTTACGTGCCACAAAAATTTTCATCTCATCTGTGTGCGAGATCGGGCCCTAAGGCTGCGATCGACTTTGCAGGGGCCGGTGGATGTTTTCTAGCATGAAAAATAGATTGTGGTAGTAGATCATGATTAATTAAATTTTGATTGCTAAAAGATAAAGATATTTGTTCTTATCTTAAGAGAAAGGTACACTTTGTTTACACAATTTACCATAGTAACTGGAGCTGATATCACTGGACTCATAGGTAAACTTTACTTGCACAATTTACCATAGCTACTGGAGTTGATATAACTAGACAAGGTTGTGTGCAATCATGCAAGCCCATGCGTGTCCTACTACATTCTGAGTTAGCCATTGGGGTTTTGCACCTAAAGTTTATTTATTTCGGCATGCATTGTTAATTTAGAAGTCACTTGAGTTAGCCGGCAATATAGAGTTCTGATAAATTTCATTTGCTTGGGTATAGATAAAACATTTTTTTACATGGGGCCATTGTATACATGATTATGCTAGGAATTAAAATGGATAATAATCAGTTGTTTGACAATGGCTTGGGTTAGCTACTAACTTGTTTTAAAGATAAAATGAGGTATTTTTAGGCATCATGAAAATTTGACTCACTTAACAGAGTTTGATTAACGATTGATTATGATAGGTCGGAGTTCTTAGGGATCTCTAGGTTAGGTCTAGCCGGGTAGAAACTTAGGCATGAACATGGTTTAGGCCATAGACCGACTGAGAGGAAAAGGGTTAGTGTACCTTCGGGCTTTGAGGAGGAGCTCGCCATGGCGACGGTGAAGCCGAGGTTGGTC
>KE370886.1:537171-563140 GCA_000418225.1 Zizania latifolia
CGACGGGGGCCCCTCAACCATAGTCGGTTAGGGCGCCCCCGGTCAGGGCGCGAATTAGGCGTTGGGGAGGAGGAGAGGGACTCGGTCTCCCTCTCCTCTCGGGAGATCTAACTAACATTCTTCCCCTAGATCTCAACTAATTCTTAACTTAAACTCAATTGAGTACCTGTTCCATCATAGATCAATGCATAGAGCATGTTGTGTTATAATAGTCAGTTATGTACTACGGGACTCAACAACTACAATGCACATTTCCATTCTGAAACAGATTCATAACTTATTTTGGGCTCTCAGAATCTAAAGATCATAGGCTTTCCCTTAAACCCATGCTGGCTAAGTGTTCTCTGAACACATTGGGTGGTAAGTCTTTAGTGAGCAGATCCACAAGCATTCGCTTGGTGCTTATATGCTCAAGATTAATAGTTTGATCTTGGATTTTCTCCTTAACAACATAGTACTTAATGTTGATGTGTTTGACAGCACCACTCTTCTTGTTGTTATGGGAGTACAATACTGCTGGCTCATTGTCGCAGTACAACTTAAGTGGTTTTTTAATGCTATCAACCACTCTAAGATCGGGAACAAACTTCTTAAACCATAATGCTTGTCCGGTGGCCTCATAACATGCTACAAACTCAGCGTACATCGTCGAAGATGCAGTGACGGTCTGTTTGGAGCTTTTCCACGATACAACTTCATTTGTGAGTGTGAATATGTAACCTGACGTGGATTTCTCAGTATCTACATAACCCACAAAATCTAAATCTGAATAACCTACTATTTCAAGGGTATCTGATCTTTCATACGTTAGCATGAGACCTTTTGTGCCTTGTATATATCGTAAGGCTTTCTTAATTCCTTTCCAGTGATCTATGTCTGGATTTTTCTAATATCTGCCAAGCATCCCGGTAGCAAAAGCTAAGTCAGGGCGACTGCAAACTTGAACATACATTAAGCTTCCGATAGTAGAAGCATATGGAACTGATTTCATTTGATCGATCTCATATTGGTTCCTAGGACATTAAAAATTCCTAAACTTATCACCCTTGACTATCGGAGCAGGCGTAGGCTTACACGCATGCATACTATATTTTCTTATAATCTTTTCTAAGTATGTCTTCTGCGATAATCCTAATATCTCTTTATTTCTATCTCGGTAAATCTCAATTCCTAATACATAGGAAGCTTTACCAAGATCTTTCATATCAAAATGTGAGGACAAGAAGCTCTTAGTTTCTAATAGTAGACTGTCATCCACATATAAAACGAGGAAAATAATTTTTTCATTCTTAAACTTAGCATAAATACAGTTGTCCTCTTCATTTTCCTTAAACCTAAATTTTCTTATGGTTTCATCAAATTTGAGGTAACATTGTCTGGAGGCGTGTTTTAATCCATAAATGGACTTAGTTAAACGGCATCCCAAATTTTCTTTTCCTTCTATGACAAAACCCTTGGGTTGTACCATATAGATATTCTCATACAAATCTCCATTGAGAAATGTTGTCTTTACATCCATCTGATATAATTCTAAGTCATAATGTGCTACTAATGCCATAATGATTCTGAACGAATCCTTAGATGAAACAGGTGAAAATGTCTCATTATAATCTATTTCTTCTCTTTGAGTGAAACCTTTCGCCACATGTCTTGCCTTAAATCTGTCGATATTCCCTTGGGAGTCACGTTTAATCTTGTAGACCCATTTACAACCTACTGTTTTAGCGCCTTTAGGAATTTCTTCTAATTTCTAAACTTTGTTGGTACTCATAGACCTTATTTCATCTTCTATAGCCTCAAGCCATTTAGATGAGTGAGGACTTTTCATGGCTTCTTCAAAAGAGGTGGGATCGCCCTCCATTTGAATTTCTTCACTTATATAAACCTCATAATCGTCAGAAATAGCTGATCTTCTTACTCTTTGTGATCTTCTAATGTTCTCTTGGTTTGGCACATCATTTTCTAAGTGCGGGTGCTGTTTTGTTTCTTCTTTATTAGCAACATCTGGAACTTCAGATTCCTGAATAACAGGAGCCTCATGAATAATAGATGTTGCTGATGAAGATCCAACCACAGGTGTTGGACAAATTGATTCTACCACAGCCACATGAAAAATTAGCTCTTGAATCATAGGAGTGGGTACACAGACCCACTTCTCTTCAAGGCTAATTTCTCGAAGCACCGTGCTCTCTCTGATCATTGCGTCTTCTAAAAAGACCGCGTGTCTCGTTTCTACAAACTTAGTATGTCTGTTAGGACAGTAGAAACGAAAACCTTTGGATTTATCTGGATAGCCAATAAAATGGTAACTTACTATCTTAGAGCATAATTTACCAATATTTGGGTTAAATACCTTAGCCTAAGCAGGACAGCCATATACACGTAGATAATTAAGTGAAGGCTTTCGTCCAGTTCATAATTCATACGGTGTTTTAGGCACTAATTTACTAGGGACCCGATTAAGAATATAAATGGCGGTTTTTAATGCCTCCATCCACAAATTAATCGACAGAGTGAAATAACTTAGCATGCTTCTTACCATATTCATCAAGGTGCGATTGCGCCTTTCTGCCACTCCGTTTTGCTAAGGTTCATTCGTTGTAGAATATTGGGCAACTATGCCATTCTCCTGGAGAAACTTTACAAAAGGTCTAGGAATTTGGCCATAAGGGGTATGACGACCGTAGTACTCCCCCACGGTCAGATCTTACTATTTTAATCTTTAGATCATGCTGATTCTTTACTTCAGCCTTAAATATCTTAAATTTATCCAAAGCTTCTGATCGCTCTTTAACTAGATAAATATAGCCATATCATGAATAATCGTCTGTAAATGTTATGAATGAGTTATAACCATCTACAGATGTCACAGGAAATGGACCACAAATATCCGTGTGAATTATTTCTAAAATTCCTGCACTTCGCTTTACGTCTTTCTTAATTTGTTTGGCTTATTTGCCTTTAATGCAATCGATACATTACTCAACGTCTGAAAATTCTAATGGCGAAAGAATTGATTCCTTAACTAAACGTTCAATCTTTCCCCTCGAAATGTGGCCCAAATGACAGTGCCATAATTTTGAAGATACATCATCAATTCTTTTCCACTTATTCTAATTCATAGACGAGGAGATATTTTCAGTACTTACAACATTCATAGACTCATTCAGAGAAAGCAAATAAAGCTTGTCATGCTGAAAAGCAAGACCAACAACTTTATTATCAAATATAATAAAACATTGTTTCTTGCCAAAATGATAATCAAAACCATCATTGTCTAAACAAGATACTAAAATTAAATTCCTTCTCATGGAAGGCACGTAAAGGACATCATGCAAATGAATAATAAAGCAATTGTTTATTTCTAATAGAAGTTCTCTAATGGCTTCAACTTCTGCTTCGATACCGTTCGTGACTCTAATTGTTCTTTCTCTTTTTGCTAATGTTCTCGTCGTAGCGAATCCCTGTAAAGAATTTGTAACATGAACAGTTACACCTGAGTCAATTCACCAAGTAGAACTTGAAAATTCTAAATATAGAGATTCATCTATAGATGTAATTTCATCCTTACCATTTCTGTTCATCCATTTGAGAAACTCTACACAATTTCATGTGATGTCCCTCCTTACAATGCCTGCAAACGTCATTCGGGACGTCATGTTCCTTCATTAGAGCCTTTCCTCGTGGCTTGGAAGAAGATGCCTTAGAATCATTTTTCTTAGACTTACGAAAAAAATTAGAATAATTTTTCTTCTTATTATTGTGATACACATGGTTAATTGAATCACCACGTGCTTCCTTAATCCTCTCTTCCTCTTGCACACATGAGATCAGTTTCTCAATACTCCAGCGCTCAGGCTGTGAGTTATAGCTGATAACAAAAGCCTCAAAGTCCTTAGGCAGAGACACCATGATCAAATGAACGACAAAGTCGTCATTGAGCCCCATGTCTATTGGCTTGAGTTTGGAAGCCATGTTGCTCATTCTTAAAATGTGCTCTCTTATCCCACCGCTATGGTATTTCTCCGTCACAAGCTTCTTAATAAGAGTGCTTGTGTATGTCTTTAAAGAGCTAGTGTACTGACTCTCCACTTTCTTAAGATACTCCTTAGCGGTTTCATATGGTGGGATTGATCCCCTTATCGCTTCCATAATGGAGCTCTTAATGACCATGAGGCACTTACGATTAGACTGATCCTACTTAGCACGAACGATGTCGTACTTCATTCTTATCTTAGCGAAGTCCTGTGATCTAGTGGCGAAAGCCTCTTGACTCTCACCATCATGAATCACAGGCTCCGAAGGATCAATGGGACGATCATGCGTAAGTGCAAGATCTATGTCCCATAGCGTAAGCGCTATCTCAATGTTCTCTCTTCAAGAACCATAGTTCTCTCCATTGAGAGGCTCAATGGACAAGAGCTGACTAAACATGTTGCCTGATAAGGAACAAATTACCAAAAGAATTAATTCAGCAGACAAAAATAGTACATTAATTAATTCAACGTTGGTCAAATTTATACATATAGCATGCTTAAGGGGAAAATTAATTCTACATCACCGTTGGACAGAAATAGAATTAACTTAACTTAATCATAAGAATTTTATCAACAACGTTGGTTAGTGGATAAAATTATTACTGTAACAAAATTATTTGTCCTCCCAATTAAATTTTCCCGTTGGTTCCAATTTAATCAGAAAAATAAATAATACTTAACAAAATAGACAAACAGAAAATATCTAAAATAGTGTAAACACAGTAGAAGACTTAAATAAATTCTTACATTAATAAAAACAGTAGCAAAATTCTGTATTTAAACTTAATCATAATTCTAAATAAACTATTTTTCCAATTAATATTGTCGTTGGATCAAATTTAATCAGAAAAATAACATAAAAATTCTCAAAAATTAGAATATTGCCACTGAGTTATGACTAATTTATCCAAAATTTTGGACCAATCTCTCAATTTTCAGAAAATAGAAAACAGAAAATGAATTACTGAAATTCTGAAAAAAGAAAAAGGAAATTCGGCCCACACTGTGCAAAAAGCCTGGCCCAGAGAGCGATTTTGGCCCTGGCCCAGCCAGCCGCGCGCGTGTCATGCCCGGGCAGGCCGCAACCTGGGCCTAGGCCAGGAAATCGCTCCCCCGCCTGGGCCGGATGCGGTCCGATCGACGCTGGCCGTTGATCTCAGATCAATGGCCACGCACCGATGTCGCCGTGACAAAACCACCCGGCGCCGTGCCCCCTCCTGAACCCTAGCCATTTCGCCGAGCGTGCGCGCGAGAGAGAGCGGCGGAGAGGGAGAGGCGAGAGCGACGGTAGCGCAGAGAGGTGAGCGCAGCGGCGGTGTCGCCCGTGGGTCTGCTCGCCGGAGTGCCCGCTCACCCGAGGGTGAGCGAGCCTCCATCGAGCCGGTCCGCGGCGGTGGTCTTAGCCGGATCTGGGGTGGCCGAACGCCGGCGTGCATCGGCAAGCGGCGGCGAGCGGCGGAGGACCCCGGAGTCCTCTTCCCGGGGTCCACCGGCAGCGGATCTGGTGCGGTGACGAGGTGAGTCCTGATGCCCTTTATTCTTAGGGTTAGGATTCGGCCGGTTCTGTTTTTTTTCTTGACCGAACCCTACTGAGTTCTTAGGGTTTCTGCGGGGAGGGGAAAGTTGGATCGGTGGAATCAGCTAAGGGGGCTCGACTTCACCCAAACCCTAGCTAGCCTAAGCCCTAGCCGCGCTCTGATACCATTGATAGGTTGGAGTTTTTAGGGGATCTCTAGGTTAGGTCTAGCCGGGTAGAAACTTAGGCATGAACATGGTTTAGGCCATAGGCCGACTAAGAGGGAAAGGGTTAGTGTACCTTCGGGCTTTGAGGAGGAGGAGCTCGCCATGGCGATGGTGAAGCCGAGGTTGGTCCGACGATGAGGTCGGTGTGGAGGCTAGGGAGCTTCCCGTCGCTTCAGCGCCTTAGTGATCGGTAGTGTTAGGGTTTTGTTGGGAGACGATGTGGCGGCGAACCTTGGGGTTTGCACAGCCAACTCACTCCCTCTTATATATAGCGCCGCGCGACGGGGGCCCCTTAACCATAGTCGGTTGGGACGTCCCCGATCGGGGCGCGAATTAGGCATTGGGGAGGAGGAGAGGGACTTGGTCTCCCTCTCCTCCCGGGAGATCTAACTAACAGATTAATGATGATGACGTGTAAGGAAGAAATTGAGTTCTACGATGGAATACTATAGGACTCGACTTTGTTAACATTATATTGTAAAATCTGTCCTTTGCTAATGATATAGGGTAGAATTTCTCTTTATTGTTCTTTTCTTTTTACGTGCAAGATTGGAACCCAAAGGCAAGAAAAGAGCTACTCCTATACCTCCGCAATTCTGTATGCACGCAAAAGCAGGCACACACACACACACGCAAGAAGTCAAGACTCAAGCACTTGGTCGTGTCAATATGTAACGTTGTCTTGCCAATGCAGCAGAGGCCATCAGCCAGGCTGCAAGATGTGATGTGAGCTTTCGGGGTATGTTTACTGTCATGTGTGATGATGACTAAAGAGATGAAGAAGCAAATGGAATATCAACAACAAGAGAGGCAGACTGAGTAGCAAACAGAGGAAAAAATGACAAAACAAAGAGGGGTTCTTGCTTGCATGGTGTAGTGCTGCAGCTTTTGGGTCACCCATTAGCAAACATGGATCGATCTGATCTGCTAGGCTTCATCATTTCTTGGACTCTGCGATGGCTGTAGCATGGTACATGCAGTCACACATATGACCCCTGAGGCTAAGGCCCCGATTGCGCGCATAGATGAGATGAAAATTTTTGTGGCACGCAAAATGAGGCGAGTTATTAGAGTATGATTAATTAAATATGAATATAAGTTTTGAGTTTAAATTTATGTAGGATTTGCATGGCTAGGAGGTTGGGCACAGATTTCGCCACAGTATTTTTTTTGCAATTAATGTTTTTTTATTTTTTTGCTAGTAGCGTGATATATAGCATCTCACTAATTGCTTGGGATGGCAATTCTACTTGTATACCCGTTTATCCGTAAATAAAACTCTATTAGGGTTATGTATATTCCTAATTTTATACCCGTAGTTATATTAATGGGTCAAAACTTGTACCTGATGGGTAAACATGTACGATTACAAGTATTGACTATATATACCTGTTTTACCTATTTGCTTGTTTAACACGAGTATATAAATAAACGGCTAACCACTCCTCTCTTCATCTCGACTCCCACCCATCCCTCTAGTTGCCACCCACTCCCCACCCCTCCCATGCCGCCCCCTCCTCACCCCCTCCGTCCCACGCCCGCGCCGTTGGTCCCTCATGTTTGCGTCGTCACCCCCCTCCTGCTTTGGTGCTCTTCGGCCCCCGCCAGTGGTCCCCCACAGGTAATCAGTACGGGATTTTACCCGCCATGCGTAATAGATACAGATATAAAATTATTTCGCGGATACGTGTGTATGGGTATGTACTACCTGTTTCCATGGTACCCGGTTGCTACTCCTAACTATTGCTTCTGCATTGTTTGTGTTATTGCTATTTTTTTATCGTGTTGAATTCACATGCTTTTATTGGGTTTTAGGTAGACTAAAAGGAGTTTAAGTGTTTCGCATGTATATTGTATGTTTGAAATCTATATTAAATCATGATTTAAAAGTTTGTTTTTAGTTTAAAATAAAATTAGATGACTTAACTAAATACACCCAATCTATCTATATATTAAAATAAATAAATAAATCTATTCCCTCCGTTCCATAACATAACAATCTAGTATCAGATGTAATATTTTATAGTACCATGAATGTGGATAGTGTATTATCTAAATTTATTATACTATAAAATATCTTATTTAATACTAAATTAATTATGAGAGGAGTAGGTTTGAAGAGCTACTAGAAATTTTAGCTGATTTGTGCCAAACGGACCAGACTTCGCTGACAGATTTGTGAAGCCGCAAATTTTGTGCCGGCCCTACAACGTGAGCGATGGCCTTTCGTGGGTTGTCGCTGCCCGGCGCGCTGAGCTGGTGCGGATTAGCACGACGCAGGGCACGCAGTGGTCACGTGGAGAGACTGCCGCGTCAAGGTCAACAGATTTCACCCCTCTTCTTACAATTACACGGGATGTATATCATGCATCACTTTTTAATTTGACGGTGAATTTGATGAGATGTTTATACGTGGGTCAATTTGACAGTGTCAAATTACTTGCAGTATGTATGTGTGACAGTGATAGGGATGTAACTATGATTTGAAGGTTCCGGAACGAAATATGTGATGAGGTTTAAAATCTAAACTCTATAAATTTAAAACTTGGTCAGAGAAGTTGAATAATTATTTACAAATTTTTGAAATACTTTGTTTTTCAAGAAATTAGTCAACATTGTTAAAAATTATTAATGGACTGGATCATACTATTCTGATTCGGTCGGCCACTTATTCCAAGGGGACTTAACCATTTTGCTACCAACTCCTCTATGTAATATTTTCACTTTGTGGCGCTAACATTTTTGGGTTATGAACAAGTGCACCACTTGCACCCTGATCGACGGCCCTGGTGTACGCGCCGCCACTGTATGCAGCCGACCTATCCCGCCGAGTCATCCGTGTTCCGCCGGATCACAACGACAATTCTTATCAAGCTGATCGTTGAGATGATGAGATGAGTCCTCCTTGCTGACCGGTGGATCCCGCGAGCTGCGGGCAGGGTTTGTAACCGATTAAGGTCATTATTGGTGTGATTATTATCTAAACTGATCTGATTTAGTAGTTACTAGATTTGCACAAACAATTTTTAGTGATATTGAAAAGCACAATAACCAGACATGTTACTATGGTAGCCGAATGATCAGCTATCATTATTACTATCTTTGTTGTTGAAATCGATCTTATTTAATAATCAGACATGTTACTATGTTAGTCAAATAATTAGTTATCATTATTACCATCCTTGTTAAAATCGGTCTGATTTAATAATTGTACATGTTACTATGTTAACCAAATGATCAGTTATCATTATTACCATCCTTGTTGTTGAAATTGGTATGATTTAATAATGCAATAATGCAGCTTAATATGTAGGGATCATAATAACATTGCTTATTCTAGAGGAAAATAAGATGAGAGTTGTATTATTATATTTATATTGTAAAAGATTATAATACACTTAAAATGAAAATGTTTGGATATAAATGGACTGAGAAAACTAAATCCAAAGATTTTTTTTTTTATCTCCCATAATCGCCAGGGTCGTCACACAATCTCGCAAAGAGAAAACTTCTTCCAAACAGGAGCCTCTCACGTGCATCAGCCAGAGGCCAGAGAAATCTGAACAACGCGCTGCGGTATCAAACGGCCTACGTTTCTGTTACCATGCACCAATTCTTCTATCATCAGGCAGAACTGGTCAATTATGGAACCAGAAAGAGGTAGCAAAACTGCAATCAAACAAGGACTAATAATAATAAATCAAGTTGGAGCTTGCATTAGCGTGTTGTACTCTGTGTTATTTTTTTTGTCTACTGATAGCTGCAGACAGACATACAGCAACAAAAGCGACAACTGTTACCTCAGGGAGCAGAAGCTTGTGACCAGCTGCGACGCACCACGGTCGCGGGGTCGGCTGTGCAGAGAAAATGTCTGTCTGCACGGGAGAAGGATGAGAATGTGAGGAATTTTGAGAAGGGTAGAACAGTCAATTCATGTGCTAGAAAATAGAAACATGTATTAAAATATGTCCTAAATGCAGGACGGGACAAAACAGCAAATGTTCACTTGAATTATAGGACAAAATAGTAAGGCTTATCAAATATGGGGTAAATCAACAAACACACTTTAACTATGAGGCAAATATGCCATTTTCCATCAAGAAAGAGGCTCCCCTCTTAATAATAATCAATGGTTATGGCCTTAATTAATTGATTGGGTGAACTGCCCATGTTTGAATAATGTATGTATGCAAAAAGACATACCTAGAGTACTTAGAAAAAATGCAGATGAAATTTCAGGGAAGAAGGCATGTACATAGACAAAAGAACATGACACCGTGTCCATGGCTTATCACTAATGACACCGTTGGTGATTACATTGAGATGTCAGTGAGGCTTAGGTCCTCTATAACTAATTATGTTTAGTTAAACTGTAGATTAAAAAAATAATTGTAAAAAATCTAGAACCACGGAAAACTATAAAAAAAATTAATTAATTAAAATAGATATGAAAAACTAAGAGAGTGGCAATGGCTGTATGTGAGGACAACGAGCGGTGAAGGCAAGAGGTGGCAATATTTTGATAGCATTGTAGAATATAGGGTGGTCAATTTTTATTTTATACTATCAAATTTTAGTGTGGTTGGAAAATCTAAATTTATCAAATGCAGTTATTTGATTCAGCTTCTAAATTTGTGAACGAAAAATTGGTTAGAAAAGAAAAAACACCCTAAATCCCTAATGGATATGCGCTCGTGAATGACAGCATGGTGACGCTGTGCTGCGTAGGAAAGCCACTAGCTGCTGCTGCGTGCTGCGTGCTGCGTGCTGCGGCAGCAGCACCACTCAAGCTACACAAATTTACATAAATAGGCTGCTGCCTTCACGTGGTGGCGTTGCAGTAAAACTCTACACTGAGATTCTATGGACATGGTCTTTCTTTGGACTAGTTTAACGTATTGGGATTATTTTGATCTATTATAAAATCATGATCCAATTCATATAAAATAAATCAGAATCCGATCTATTAAACTAAACTAGTTTTTAATGAAGTGCTAATAGCATTACAAGGGTGATCTTAAGCCTGAAAAGCTGATACCATGACAAGGGTGAATTTAAAAGCGGCTAACCATAGTACTTGTACCGTTGTACGTGCATTCTACCCTTTACATCCTAAAAACACTTTATTTCTAACATTTTAATTTCCTCACTGCTATCTTGTGTTGGAATCGCTACAAATCAAGTTTTTATAGGATGTAAGTAGTACGCATTATCATAGAAAAAAAGTATTGTATGGATCGACAATTCAACATACGCAAGTAAGGAGTATGCAACACAGCAAAATCAACTCACCATTCCCAAAACTGTAGCTGCCAACTTGCGAAGGGATAGGGTTGAAGGCTTGAAGCATCCGTCAAGTAGATAGAATACAGTCAACATAACCAAACCAGGGATAAATCCGGATACCTCCAAATTGAGTTTACATTCAGAAAGTCAGTTACTTACGGTAACTCCAAGTCGAGTTTACATTCATAAAATCAGTTACTTACGGTAACTCCAAGCAGAGTTTACTCTCAGAGAACCACTTACTTGCGGTACAGGGTGATTTCCTGTAATATAGCATGATTATAGCTAGAAAATAGAAATTGAGCATGATTACTTTAAGATGTCCATGAACCCTTTGAATACAACTATATGGTAGCATGGCCAATTTCTTTACGCATAGGACATAATTTCCAAGTTCAAAAAAATTGTTAGAAGTAGTAGCAAAATTCACCACATAAATGGAAGTCTAACTAAAAAATATATCACTACATTAAGAAATAAAACAGTACTATGTTCAATTAAAAACAAAGAAGATAAGTTTCCTTTTTCTTTTTCCTTATTTTTGTTGGTTAAGGGACTGGTTCCAAGAAGATTACAGATTGATAGATTGCTGTACAGTCAGAGCTTACAATGACCAAGCCCAGACTAAGACTAAATACCATGCCCAAAAATTGGCCCTTCCGATGCTTTACTTGACAATTGATCCTCATCCATGCACCAAAAGAATAAAAGGTGGACGTTAATTCAAGTTTCAGTAAGCCCTTTCAGATGACTGAAGAAAAACTGCTTGATCAATATGACGACAGTCCATTGATCTGAAGACAACCACCTGACCACATCCAAGTATCAGCATGGTGGTTTATCAAATTCTGACTCCAAACCCCTTCCCCTTTCTTATTTTCTTATTTTTGTATTTTCCTGCTTTTTAGCCTTTTTTACAACGCAGCTTTTTTGCATAAACCATCTTCTGAGCTTATTATCCTGGTTCTAACATGCTGCATGATTGGCTAGGCACCAATTGGTTCTCGTTATCAACTATAATTCACACCTCTATGTGGCAGGAGGAAGCACCCGTTCAGCAGCAGACAGTGCCACGCTCATGTCAGGTTTCACCCCTGAAATTGAATCGGTAACTGAAGGCTCCCGTTTCCATTGTAAACTTCTAGCACCAGCTTTCATTGGAGCACGACCTCTAAAGGTACTACCTGGGAGGACACCCCTTGGGTATGTCATTCTACTGTGCCTGCCATACATTGATGATCGCCCACTACCGGGCCAACCAAAAAAATGTGCAGGTTCATGAGAACTTCGCATAACAACCTACAATACAAGGGAGAAAAAAGAAATATCATTACTCAATGCTCACAAGCTTCAACAATCAGATCCAAGTCAACCCAAAGCCAACCAGCAAAGCAACAGAGTGACATGTTCCTTTCATGCAACAGTTTCATGGAATACGAATGCAGAAACACATGGTGGATGAACACCGAACTGAAATGGTTAAGGGCTCCTTTGGATGGGAGTATTTTCAAAGGAATTTTGGAGGATTTAGTTTAATTCCTGTGAAAATTCCTGTGTTCCAAAGGAGCCCTAAGAGGATTGTGCTCCATATTCAAACTCTGCTTAAGTACAAAGATAGATAGAGGTGACTCAGTGACCAAAGTAAATCGACAATGTTGCCCTATATTGACCATAGTACCTTGAGGATGCGTGACAGAAATGATGTGCCATTCAATGACAAAGCACGTTCAGCTGATTCTTTGTGTAAAAATTCCACGTAGGCAGATCTGTATCAGATGAACAAAAAACATTGAGTTTTATTTTAAAGAAATAAATTAGGATCGCTGACTCCAGAATCGAAGTAGCTATGTTACTGTAGCTTCCTTAACTTGCAATGCTGTTAAACTTTGTTACATGACTTGAGAGCACGGCACTTGCATTCTTAAACTTGCACAAGATATTCACTCAGCCATGGCCAGAGCAATATAGCTTTTCAGACAACGGATAAATAAAGTAAATAGATATTGAGTTCTATATTTCATGGATGTAATGAAACTCAATACAAGTTTAATGCCTATGGTGCCATTTCTATTTACTCAAACTCTCAAAGTACTTCCTCTCAGTATAGCATAGCATGCTTAAATAAATTGCATTCACAATTTCTGCTGTGGAGACATGGCATATCAACTGTTATAGCCAACTCGTACATGCTATCATTCATGCAAAAACCTTTTGATTCAGAATTTCAGATACCAACGCAACTGTACTCCTTGGTGAGCTCTAGGAACACATAGAATTTCAGTCAAAACACCATTGATAGTACAGATATAATCATATAAGGCTATTTCTTTATTTTTCCTTTTATTCGCAAAACGACATTCTTTTTGTTTGCATTGGTGGCATATCAACTGCTATAGCCAACTCGTACATGCTATCATTCATGCAAAAACCTTTTGATTCAGAATTTCAGATACCAACGCAACTGTACTCCTTGGTGAGCTCTAGGAACATATAGAATTTCAGTCAAAACACCATTGATAGTACAGATATAATCATATAAGGCTATTTCTTTAATTTTCCTTTTATTCGCAAAACGACATTCTTTTTGTTTGCATTGGTACCACACTACCAATTGCTAATGAAGCATGGTTCTTAAGACGGTAAGGCGAGGCGTGGCGACCTACCCCCTTCCAGCCGCCTAGGCATTTAAGGCGTGCAGCGAGATGACACCGTACACACATCCTAACATATAAAATCGAGCACATCCAAACTGCAATCAGCACAGGAAAACAGGGAGAGTCCAGCACAGAAAAATGGGCACTTGAGATAAAAAATGAAATCAGCACAGGAAGAGTCTGAGCCCTCGCAACCTCTGCCGCTCACCTCTGCAAACCTCACCATGCTCCGCCAAGCGCCAACCTCTGCCACCAGCCAAAGCAAATCAGGCGCCCCCGATGCCTGCCAAAGCAGATCAGGCGCCGCCGACGCCCGCCGAAGCAAATCGGGCGCCGCTGCCTGCCGTAGCAAATCAAGCGCCACCGTCGTCGCCCTCTTTTTCTCAGTTTTCCCTCCACTCTAGACCTTCCCTCTCTTCTCCTATTTCCCCCTAGTCCTGAATCCCACACGTTTTCCTGCTCCAGACATGTGCTTTCCTGTGCGCATGCCCTACACGCATTCCATTTGGTGTCCACCTCAGGCCATTAGGCATCATGACGACGCCAAATCATGCCTAGGCAACGCCATAGGGAGAAAGCGGATGCCATAAGGCCGCAAGCCAAGGCGAGACCAATACCTAGAGCCTGCGCGTGCCCAAACGCCTACTTATGGTCTGAAGTTGAAGTTTGTTATTAGATAAAGGGATACATATAACTCTATAGTTTTTTTAGACCTTGTCGATTTGATTTGCTGATTAGAGGGGTTTGTATAGCAGCCCCTAATGGGTTATTTGCACTAAACATGCAGACATGCCCCCATCAATTCAAATCTCTAAAACCAACATGATGCTTCATATCATGCACGTAAAAAGATAAAAGTAGGATAAGAAAATATTTTCTCAACAAAAAATTAGAATAAGAAATAGACTAACCCAGTTGGCTGGCCCGTTGCAGCATTAGTAACAATGACTACTTTGAGCACCGCACCAAACTTGTTGAAATGGCGAGATAATGAGTCCTTGGTAGCAGCAAAGTGAACCTTCAATAAAATTAACAAAGATAAATATAAGAATATAGGACAACAAATCATAATTGTGATGAGAAGACATGGATACCAACATTGCTGACATAGAGGGTTCTGGAATCTGCGTCATCAATTGGATGTGCAGTGCTATATGGACTCGCAACTGCAACGAAGGAAATATATTATGCTTTGACGTATGAAGAAAACAATTTCAAATGCTCAAAGATTTTGAGCTGTCGCATACTGGATGTTGCAATTGCAGAACGCTGTGAATCCTTTTGGACTTCTCCATGAACTAGTTCCTGAAGAGTTTTTTCAACAGTCAGATAACATCTACGTGAAGATTCCTAAATAATTTAAAAACATTGGAGCTAATTACAAGGCAAATTGCCAATGGAACAGATAGCTTATCAGCTCAAGTAGCAGCTAAAAAAGTGTAAAACATTTTCCCCGTGTTAACAGAATATAGAAGCAAGATAATAGTATAATACAATAACTATACATGCAAGTGAATAGTATTGGTTTTCCATTCCAAGATTCATTTGATTAAGATCAATCTGCACAGACATTTTCTTCTGGTCACGAATAGATGAAAGCAGAATAAACCAATCCTGCAAACCACTAGCTAACCTAGCTCTATCCAGTAGAGGCAAATAGTGGCAAGTCATTTAATAATAACATATTTTAATGTGATAATTGTTCAGCCTTACTGCTCCTCTATTCCACTCAAAGGCAAATGAGAGTAAGTGGCCACTAGCATGCAAATGTCTAATACTTGTTGACAAATAATATTTGTTGAAACATGTAAGCACAAGTTATAAAAAAATACCCAGAACGGATATGCTGAAGTGGTATGGCATAGTGCAGTTTATCGTTAAAATTTATGTTTGCTTAATGAATCAAATGACTTACTTTGATGTTACTAGTCAGAGAGTTAACACTAGTATTCATGGGTGTAATGTCAGCCTTCTCTACAATGTGAACATCTTTTGGTATTTCATAACTGGAAGGTTCCACAGTGTTGGCATTAACCAGGACAACCACAGTTTTGCTTGGTCTTATTGGTGATGAGGAACCTGCTTGCTCCTCCTTAATCAAGCTTGAATACCTCATTGTACTGGCCTCTGGTTCAACACATTTCACGAAAGTATCTTTTTTCTCCGCAACTGAAGAGTAAGCACCTACTTGTGAATCAGAACTCTGGTATCTAGTAATCCCATCATCTCTGTTAACATCATCATCAGATGTAGAATCAGCATTCATTTCAGCATCCCTCTCTTCTATAGTCAGTTCTCCAGATATCTCATCATCATTATCAAATCGATCAGAATCATGATCATCTGCAGTTGTAGCTGGTTTGAAATCTTTGTAATCTCTCTGTTGTTTGCAAGAGTGGGATACCTGATTCATAGTGTTGCCTTGGCCTAGTCGACTGAACACGCTTCCAGTAGATCTAACTTTTGTAGAATCTGCAGCAGCCTCTGCGGCAGCTCTAAGAGCTAAAGCAGCACCAGGTACTTGTAGACTTTGCCTTGTTCTTTCTGGCTTTTTGTCATACAGGCGTACGTCAGTAGATCTTTCTGTTTTTTTACCATGCTGGTTGTCCTCAGATGACGTTGAAACCACAGAACGTAGGCGCTTAGAAGATGGCTCCATAGAGCTGCTGGGTTGCTGTACAGCTTTCACAGCATCTCGAACAGCAAATTGTAGGAGACGGCGGGAAGCACCGAGCACAGGACGCGAAGGCAAGTCTCTCTGGCATCAAAGAGAAGAATTATTAATAAATGGCATGTTGATTTCAGAATAATCAAATTTTAAACAATGAAAATGAAAAACTAAAGAAAACATTAAATCAAGTGGAGATATAAAGAGTGAATGTGTCATGTGGGGAATCAAGTATTCCTGTCGACGCAGGAAGAATCAAGATGCGCCAAGAGTCCAGGCCCAGGAAGAAAGTGCTGACAAGATTCTTGATTAGGAATAGTATTTGAAATAGCTGAGTTGTTACTAGGATGTAAGATTATATAAGCCACCGGCGTTAAAGAAATAAAGCATCAGAAATAACATCTGGTATTATCACAGTATCACACACCTTTATTTGTTGTGGTTCATCATCCCTCTCACGCTTTCTTCCATTTCGTTGATTAGATGATGGCAGATGTCGTATTTCATTAGTCTTTTGCGACCTTTTTCCCTCTCCATGCAAAATGTCTGTTAGTACATTTCGAAGTGGAAAGTTTTCATTACCCTCCCGACCAATTCCTTTCCAATCCCTCTTAGCCCGACTTCTGCTTGATTCACTTGTACGCTCAGGATGAGTTTGACCTTTGTTTCTTGTCAAGTGCAATTCTGATGATTTCTGTCCTCCGGGTAGTTCTTTCAGGATTTCATCGTCATTATTATTCACCTGGGGTTGTTCTTGTGTTTGAACATAGAGGTGCAAATTCAAAGATAAATGATCCCACAACCTACATGGAAGACATGGTTTTCAGTTACATTTGATAAAATAGCATGCATGTAAATAACCAAGAATTGATTGTTGTTCTGGATATAGTGTGTTATGAGAAATATGCATGATAGTTGATGAAATCAGACAAGCAAACATGTCCCTGAGGCCTGAACTGCTTGAACCGGCAAATGATAAAGGCTAAATCAATCAGCAAATAGCAATCAGTTTCAAACTTTCAGTTTTAGAAAGTATAAGACAATACATAGAAAGTATAAGACAATACATTGCAGTTCTTACTATATTACATAGCAATCATCCAGGCAAAAAAGCTTTCAACAAACTACATTTTCACTTCCCACAGTATGGTAAACTAGCCAATTTACTTGAACCAATGCAAAGATCAAAAACTTAATTTTGTAAATTCTTTTGCAATTCTCACTCGTAAATTATGTGTGATTTAAGAATAGGTTAAAGAGTATTACATTGTAATTCCTTGGAACTTATGTTGGTGGCTCCAAACGGGTTTATTTGGACTTTGGAGCAGTGTTGCAAGAAGAGGACTAATATGTAGACTAGTTCAGGTTGCAGAACAAGCACAGCGGCTGAAAAACAAGATTGGCATGGCTGGAGAAAAAAAGCTCTGTCAACAAATCAAAAGATGTGTCCTGGAGCTTGCAAGATTAGTACAGGACTGCAAGCTTTGTTGTTTGTGTTTGCATGTGTTGTGATGTTGTATTGTTCAAAAATTTATGATTGCTGTAGCTATGACAATCTGTACATGAGAAACTGATCCAGCAGTTCACCATATGTTATAAATGATTAAATGTTTTTTCTGCTTACATCTATGCAATAACCTACAATTTGACTTGGTAGGAAATGAATAGATAGCGTAAGTCAGTGGTATATCCCCCCTCCCATAACATGTCATCACCATGGCCACTAATGATCAATCCCCATGGATGGCAGTCTGCAGTCCCCACAGTCATGCGCTCATGCTAAGGCTCACTTGGGACAATCGCAGGGCTTTATCATCCATGTGCTGCCACGCTTGGCGATGGTGGTGCCTACTGCACGTACATTTTGATATGGCAGCATTGGGAGAAGCATCAGCCAAACTGAGTCTCAGCAAAGCAAAGTTTTTGTCTGATATTGTGCTATCTCTGTGTCATCTCAGCCATGCCATTTACCTACATGATTAGCTACCATGCCTGCATAGCAACCATGCTGCTTGCCAGCAAGCTTAGCCTCCTTGCCTGCCTAACTTCCATCTGACACAAAAGGTTCACATGATAGTGTGGCCATTTTACTAGGTGTCTTATAAAGAAGTTTAAAACTACAGGAAACATTTATGCACAGATATATTAAAGATCAGTTCAGCAACATGGTGCATAGATTTAAGAAATTCAAACTATGTGTCGTGTGCACTAACCAGGAAATAAAGGCTGCACTATCTTGTCCCAGAAATACATCAAGCTCCTTGATGGCCTCATCCTTGCACCTTCCATTTCTGAGAATGAAAATAACGTATTCCTGCACTTAAAACAAACAACAACAGAGGTCTGCTTATTGCTTTCTCTAGTAGGAGCATTCCAGTGTAATATAGAAAAAAGAAAAAGCAAAGGATCGATATTTAGTTTTCCAGTGTGTAAGAAAATGAATGCAAGGCAATAAAATGCGCTTAGACAATTAGTTACAAATAAGAGGAAAACAGAGAAGCAGATTCCTGCCTAAATGCCATAACTACAGTGATTACATACAGAAATGTTATCCCAGTATGGAGTTTGGACACCTGTGGCCATTATGTTGTGCCAAAGAAGACAAGTGGCAAAAATGGCAAATCAGGTTAAGAAAGTGTTGCTGTTGGATGGAAAAAAGGGAAATAAAAAAATAAAATTTATTGTATAAAAACTAAAATAAGCAAATATGGTCTTGAATGCAATTAGTGTGTATACCCCCCAAGTAGGCTACAAGTAGGTACAACAAGGACAAGTTTTGAGGCAGCACGTGGAGGTTTTGGGTATGGTAGTAGGAATCAAGGAGAGGAATTTGACCTGATGATACCCAACACTTTCTTTATAAAGAAACAGTTCCATTTAGTGACCCTTAGTAGTGACCAACACCAAGGTTGTTATGGCGGTGTGGCGAAGCGCGGCGACCTACCACCTTCACAACTTTACAGTGACTATGGCATGTGGCGTGACGCCGCCATAGACATATCGGCGCGGCTAACAACTATGATATTAGAAATTAACATAGCAATATAAATATAGCATAAAAGACAAAACTATATTATCTCAAAGTTTCAAATTTCTTATCTCCACAGTGACGCACACAGCAGGCAGTAGCATCTTAATAGCAATAGTACTAGGGGTGGGAGGAGATAAGAGTCAGAGGGGCATCTCGTGACTCCATTCTCTTTCCTTCTCTCTCTTCCCCGTTCTCTTTCTCTTTATTTCTCTTCCAGCCTCCAGCCACCGCCGATGCCACCCTCCTCGTCGCCTCCCGCCGCCGCCTGCCGCCCACCGGACTAACCAGAGCGCTGCGAAGCCGAGGCGTAGACTAGCTGCGGCGAGGCCATCGCAGGCACAGGCACGAGCGCAACAAGGCCGTCACGGACATGGCTTGGAGTGCTGCCCTTCCCTTCTCTTTCTCTATGTTCCAGCCAAGCAGCCATCCATTGCCCATCAGATCTGGCCACCACTACCCACCGCTCGCTGGATCTGGTCGCCACCACCCACTGGACCTGACCGCCACCGCTGCCTTCGGCCTAAAACTACCCACCGCCCCCGCTCGCTACGTGATGGTGTGGCGCCGTTGTGGCGAATAGAGAAAAAACGCCACAGCGACATATCGTCGCTATAGCGACGCCACAACTATGGCCAACACTCTAGCTAGATATCGACGTCCTAACAAGAAGAGAGGATAAGCGAGCATGCTTGGATTGTAAGGTGATACCTGGAGTGTGTATTTTTCAACATAAGCTTGTGACAGTCGATTTTCACTATTAGGCGCGTGTCCATCGGGATAAGCAAGCCAAAATTCCAAGAACAAAGTGGTGGAAAATGAAAGGAGAGATATCAAAGGTCTACAAGGAACGGGTTATCGAAGAGGGCTCTCGGAAGGAAGATGACGACGCAAATAACGTGAGGGAGAAGATTGCAACCTGCATTCAAAAGGTGGCTTCAGAGGTGTTTGGAGTAACTAAAGGAAATGGATGTGAATCTAAAAAACTTGGTGGTGGAACGAGTTAATCCAAAAGGATACTAAGGAGAAGAAAAAATGATATGTGTGCTTGTACCATGACAGGAGTGCGATCAACATAGAGTAAGAGAAGTACTATTATGTTCTAGCGATTTTGGACCTAGAACTTCGCAGCCAATAGTTGTGGGTAGCCACAGCTTGAGGTTGTTCCCCTCTCACCAAAGGATTGGATAGATGCGGCAAAGAACTTTCTCTCTTGCCGATAGAAAGGATAGGAGCGGCAGAGAACTTTCTCTCTTGCCGATAGAATAGGTAGACACGACAGAAAGCTTTGCCCTAGCCGGCTTGAGCAAAAGGGAAATAGATACTTTATTACTTGGCTTGGCTAAAACGTCAGCCCTTGATATATATACACCTCTTAGAGATATAACTCCTAATCTAAAATCTAAGGACTCCTAATACAATACGATAAGGACTCATACTTTAATCTGCTAAAGGACTTTTCTTAATCTCTAACAAAAAAACCTGACTTAGCTAACCATAATTTATCCCTAACCTGCTGCTACAATACCCACACCATGTCTTCTAGCAACAGCGTCCACCATGTCTTCCAGCGACATGCTACAGACAACTCTAAAAGCTCTCATCCAGGAGTTACGTTACTTATAATAATCTTAGATTTATTTTTAGTTCATAATAATGTAGTAAGCCGAGATGTAAAAGGCTTGAGTCATAGATCTATTAGGCATTATGATAGGATTAAGATTCCATTGCAGCTCGAGGAGCTGCTCAAAAGGAGGGATGTAATGTCAAGGGTATGGGCCTGGCCTGATATAGGCATTAACACTGAACAATACCGTGTGAACAATACCCACATGGTACTGTAAGAGTCTTTTAACAGATTAAAGTAGGAGTCATTATCGTATTATATTAGGAGTCCTTAGATTTCATATTATAAGTTATATCTCTAAGAGGTGTATATATATCAAGGGCTGGCGTTTTAGCCAAGCCAAGTAATAAAATATCTATTCCTTTTCTTTTGTTCAAACTGGCCAGGGGCAAAGTTCCCAGCCGCGCCTACCTCTTCTATCGGCAAGAGGGAAAGTTCTACGCTGCTCCTATCTCTTCTATCGGCAAGAGGGAAAAGTTATCCGCTGCATCTATCCAATCCTCCGGCGAGAGGGCAATAACCTTAAGTCGTGGCTACCCACAACTATTAGCTACGTAGTTCGGGATCCCAAAACCCCAGACCATAACATCTTGGTATCAAAGCTCAGTGATTCTGCGGCAACGGCGTCCACTATATCTTCTGACGACATGCTACAACTCGAGACAATCTCATGGCCAAATTTGTGTCAACTCAAGGACGAGCTGCTTATCGAGGGAGGGAGAGATGTTATGGACATTATTCAGTCGACGAAGGCCTAGGAGTCCAGGGGGCTTACATCAAAGAGTTGTTATTAGGGATAGGATGCTAGTTAAATAAAGTTATCTGCTAGCTAATTAAGAAGAGTTCTTTAGCAGATTAAAGTAGGAGTCCTTAGATTTTAGATTAGGAGTTATATCTCTAAGAGGTGTATATACATCAAGGGCTGGCATTTTCGCCAGGCCAAGTAATAAAGTATCTATTTCCCTTCTTCTGCTCAAGCCGGCCAAGGCAAAGCTTCCTGTCGTGTCTATCTATTATATCGGAAAGAGGAAAAGTTCTCTACTGCTCCTATCTCTTCTATCAGCAGGAGGAAAAGTTCTCTGCCGCATCTATCCAATCCTCCAGTGAGAGGAGAACAACCTCAAGCCATGGCTACCCACAACTATTGGTTGCGAACCCATGACAAGTACAAGGATCGTTCTCTCTGCCCGTCACCACCAAGCAGGGCCGTTCTCCTCTCTTTTCCCTCTTTTCCCTCTCTTCCCTCTCTTCCCTCTCTTTTCCCTCTTTCCTCTCGACCTCTCTTCCCTGCGCTGCTTCGTTGTTTTGCGCACGCCAGCCTCAGCCTAGCCACATGCCTTTTGCGACCCATATGGCGCTCGCCCCAGGAAGCTAGGCATCAAGGCAACGCCATACCGCGCCTAGGCAACACCTAGCACCTAAGGCAGACGCCATACATGTTCACACCAAGGCGACGCCGACGCCCAGCCTCAGATCTCACCCAAATGCCTAGGCGACGCCTTAAGAACACTGGTTGTGAGTGAGGCAAAGGGTCAAGCTTACAAGAACCTTTACCAACAACTGAGTATGAAAGAAGAAGATGACATCTATAGAATGGCTAGGGCCCATGAGGAAGATGAGGGATTTCAAGCAAGTTAAGTACATTAAGGATGAGAGGGAGCAACTCTTGGTGAAGAAGGATGAGATCAAACATAGATGGTAGGATTATTTTAACAAGTTGTTCAATGGTGAGAATAAGAACACAGCCTTTTAGTTGGACGACTCTTTTGATGACATCAATAGCCTAGGCCTACCCTAACTTGCTTAGGATTGAAAGGTTTGTTGTCGTTGTATAAAAAATAAAATGGGAAGGCAAAGACTCAAGGAGTCAAGGTAATCACCAAGCACCCATGGAAACTTAACTAGTTTCAAATCCAGGATAAGAAATTATGTAATCCTTATTGTTGCATTGCATAATGTGCTTGAAACTTTGAAAGAAGACACTCAGCCACGAAAATTTATCCCTATAGGGATCTGTGTTACCACTGTCCACTGAGCTCCTGACCTAGTACTAAATAAATAGTCTATGGCTAGATTAAACCAAAATATTTAATATTCATCCATGCACACAAAAAAATGAGGAACTCCTAGGGCCCTAGTGTCTGATCAGTGATCATTTTGCAAAAGGAATCTGGAAGGGACTGGTGCAACAATACATTACGTGGCTATTTCAGATTTTGTGGACATAATTTTGTTCAAAATTACACAATACTACATTACTGTTAACAATTAAACCAACTAGATTCAATTAAAAGAAGCAGAGATTAATACATAAGAGCATTAGATTAGAGCAAATAAACAGCATTTCATCCCAATCCAACCAAAACTCCAGGAAACAAACACACAAGCACATCTAAGAGATCATGAGATATAATGACATTTGGGAGTGATTGTACTAAGAGCAGAAGCGGAAGTGAGCTAAGCGGGGCTAAACAAAAGCACAGGGCGCAGCAGCACAATTCAGCTAAGACACAAAAGTTTAGCAAATTTTAGCTCCTGCGATCCAGAACACTCGACGTATTTCACTCAAACAGCAGCAAGCCATTGTAAAAGGCAAGCCTGAACACTCAAAATAGACTAAAATCCCAAAGTTACAGCCTAAACAAAACCATAAACAACCAACATCAGCCGCACACCAACGCCAAGCCAACGGCATGTGGGAGGAGGGAACGAGCGGCGGCAACGTACCACGAGGGTTTCGTTGGTGTAGTCGTCCACGAACTCGCGCAGTTTCTCCCGCACGCGCTCGCTGAGCTGGTCGACGCCGGCGGCTGTGAAGTTAGCCTTGAAGATCCGGTTGTCGCCGGCAAGATCCTTCGCCTCCATCGCGGCACGCGGCGGAGGCTTCCCGAACCCCTCCCCTCGCAAACCTAGATCCAGCCCGATGAGGCCCCGCGGTCGAGAGGAGCGGAAACGAAGCGGAGTTGTGACAACTTGTCTGTACCGCTCTCATCCGCGGGGTCGGTAAGCTTATGAGGCACCGGGGGATCGACTGGCCGGACGACGGCGGCGGCGGCGGCGGCGGCGCGTGGAGGTGGAGATGGGATAGGCGAGATTTATTGGGTTTTTGTTTACCGGGCGAGTGGTTTTGCCACGAAAAAGTTTAGTTCGCCCGGCGTTTTTTAACTATTTTTGAATTTTAAACAACTTTTTGCCGTGATTTTGGTAAACGAAATTGGCTACTACAGACATGTCAAATAATTTTTATAATTGTAATATAAATGCTAACATGTTAAATTATATAAATATAATATAAAGGTTGGCATAATGACATGCTAAATTATTAAATATAATATAAATAGGGGCGGATCGAGAGGCATGCTTTACGAACTCCTCTTGGCGCCGTGGATAATCTCTTCCAACGTCGCTAACGTTGTGAGGTCGACCCACATCACGGAGTTTATTATTTAAATTTTCCTTTTTTGTGATCTGACCCTCTAAACTGCATATTTACTAATTGAAGTGATAAACAATATAATTTCTTTAAAACTTATATATTTTAATTTTTTAAAACTATATTTTTTAACCTTTTAATATTAAATTCAGTTTTTTATTCTTAAATAATTATTATAAACATATTTTTATCTATAATCTATTCGCTCCATTCCACACATACTTTGTTTTTGAATAAAATTAATAAATTAGTTATGAATGTATTAGATAAACATAATTATTAATAAAAAATAGCATTTGTAAGTGATATATAAGATATAAGTAAATATATTAATGTAATAAAGCTTTTAAATTTGTAAACAAGGATACATATGAAGATTAATATAAAATGTTTTAAAATAAAGTTGATTAGCTAAAAATATTTTTTATGGAAGAGTTATCAGGCCAGACGCTAAGGCTAGATGCAAATTTAACAAGTATTCATCTAATTAAAAAATAGTTTTACCAAATTACACAGAAATTTTAACACGGTATATCTATTGGTAAAATCCGATCCGTGAATATAAAGGGTGGCGTGTAAAATTGGTGTAAAATTGATATGACTACTAATGGCTAAAGCCAGCCACCCACTGAGATGACACATGAAATTAATATGGCAATTCAACATGGCCGTACAAGAATATTTTGTTTAATAATAGTATAACTTATTTTTGTAAACTAAAATAAATTGATTAGTTTATTATGCTAACTTATTATAATCTAGGTATATATTATAATAATCTAATAAGCTAGTCTAATTTAACTTATTTTTATAATCTAGATTACTATAATACAATAACATATGTAATAAATGCAACAATATAACACCTTAGCAACTGACATAATGATTGTGTAAGTAAAAATTGATGGCATTGCATAAATCTGGCTAGAAACCTATATTAGCAGTAATATATTCTTTAGGTCCTGTTTAGCACAGCTTCAAATCCAGAATTTTTTGGAGTTGGTATAACTTAGTTCTAAAAAATCTTAGATCTAGAGCTGTAGATGAATTGATGGTATTTAATTGAGTAATTTAGTTTTTATTTTAGATTAAAAATAAAAGTTTAAACTATTTTATTATACTATATAAACCTTAGATTCAGCATGAATCTTGGAGTTTAGAGTTGGAGCTATACCATACAGCAAAATAGTTTGATCATTGAGATAAAATTGTATTCCTGTCCGTGTTCATATAATATATTTACTTGAGTGTAAAAGATAACGTACTAACTACAGAGAACATTCGATCCTTCTATAATTGGGATGCAAAGGACTAACATAAACCATATTAATGTGTCTTCATATAGTTTTAAAAAAAATAACGCACACATATTGATATAACAGATGAATAACATAATATTATTTGTGCAACAACTGTGTCAACTCATATGGTGGATAGGGATGGCAATCATGCCCGATTACCCGTTTACCCGTAAGTAAAAACCCTATTAGGAT
>KE370886.1:582895-610670 GCA_000418225.1 Zizania latifolia
GCGAGGCTAGATCTGCGTGTGAGCAGTGAGAGAGGGAGACACAGATTTGGGATCTGTGCGCTGCAATATTTGGAATCTTCGCCGAGTGCCAGATAGGGCAGGCACTCGGCGAAGTTTTTTCAAATTTTTTTTGTTTTTCAAATTAGTTTGCGGAGTGCCTGAACTGGTGGCACTCAGCAAAGATAGTTTTTTTAATTTTATTTTTTGTTTGCCGAGTGCCTGAGCTGGTGGCACTCGGCAAACCTTTTTTTTGAAATTTTTACTTTTTCCTAATGTGTTTCTATAGTTTTCTTTTCTGTAAAATTAGTGGTAAAGGACTAAAAATAGACTCAAGAACATGAATATGATTTTTCTATAAATTTTGGTTCATTATTTCATGCACTTACAGTTCACATTTGATCTATTTCGATGTAAGTCCTAGAAACCCATTTAATTAATTAAAAATGGTAAACTGACCTTGAAATAGCCAAATTTTGGAATTCTATAAGACACGCTGAGTTTTGATTGTACAAAAAGTTTCAAGTCCAAACAAAAATTAACTTGTCGATTTGCTTTCAAACCTACACTACCACAAAAACAGTCTTTAGTGACGGAGTTTTACTAATGGATAATTGATGGGTGTGTTGTGTTATGGGGAGGCTACGCTAGCGTTAATTTCAAAAAATTTACCCCATTCGCCTAGGAACTATGCGTGTAATGGGATCATAGATCGTTTACCTCTAACGCGAGACACGCTAGTGCAGCGGAAGAAGAGTTGGTGAAACGCGTCCTCGAAGAACTTCCCCCAGCTCCATCCGTTCGTCGACGATGCAGACAACGTAGTTCGGCGATCTCCACGGGAAGATCAGCACCGCAGTAGCAGCAGCGCCTCTACGGTATCCATACATACAGGGACAGGATCACCTCAAGCCGATATGCTAGTACCGGGAGAGAGATTAAGGGAGAGACAGCCACAACAGGTGTAGCCAGGAGAGGTGGCGGCTAGGGTTAGATCGAATCAACAACAGCCTTTTCGTCCTAGCCCCTCCTCTCCTTATATAGTGCCCTCTTATGGGCCTTTAATCAGTATTAAAGCACAACAGATCTAATCTGTTCGTCTGGCCCAGAACTTCCGGTCCTAATCGAAACTTCTAAAAATAACATTCCGTATGAATTTATTTCTGCTCGGAACTTCCGGTCCTAACCGAAACTTTCGGACCCCAAAACTTCCGGCCTAACCGGAACTTCTGCACCCAGAACTTTCGGTCCAACCGGAACTTCCGAAAATAACATTCTGTATCGAATTTATTTTGACCCAGAAATTCTGGTTCCACCCCGAACTTTCGGTTCGTCCAGAATTCACCTTTCAAGCATGCCCGAAACTTTCGATCCAACCGGAACTTCCTGTTCCTCTAGAAATCGAAACTGAAACAAGGTTTAGCCTGGAACTTCCGGATGCTCTAGAACCCGGAAGTTCCGGCCTCAAGCCAGAACTTTCGGTTCCCCCAGAATTCTCTTGGGCATATTTCCATCAATCTCCCACTTGCACAAGAGCCAATTCTTGCAAGCTTTAAATCCCATCCCCTTAAGCGTGCGACCCGATAGGTTCATATACAAACGGCCGCTACCCAGAAACCTTTTCCGGATCGCTGATCAATAGTGGTACCTAGCAGCACATATTGACCCCCGAAAGCATATAAATCAAAATCATATTTTCTGAACCTTGATATACTCACGCACCAATCCTTTTACCACACGACATCAGTCAAGCTCAAAGCAAAATTCATGCCAACATTGTGATAGCTCGACACTTTACTCGATCAAATAGTGGATTAATCATGATCAACTCTTTGATCATAGTGGCATGGCCATGCACTTTTCTAATCCAACTATCTCGAGGGGCCCAGAGACGTCTCTCCCGTTATTTAGTAGGGGTAAATTCCATCTTGATCGCTCACATCCCACGACATGTTTTATAACACACCCGAAAGCAACCTTTATAACTATCTAGTTATGGAATAGTGTTTGGAAGCCTCTAAGTATGCACTACACATTCTGGAATCAATTGCGATCTCAGGTCTAAGGATTCCGCAGGTACATCATTTGAGATGACAACTGATGGCACATCATCAATAACAATCCTAGCAGTATCTCAAAGTGGGTCTATCCATCTCCATGTTCACTAAAATGAGTCTACATCACTGATTTGATATCTCCATGTCTATGATCCGTGAAACATGATCATTAATCAGACAGATGTGCTAATCTATAAATCATCACTGTCCCACATGACGATATAAGATTTGGGATCGTTTAGAATAACATCATTATAAAACAAAGAGTTTCACAAACAAGTCACATACTTGCTGATCAATGTAAAAGATATTTATTTAAGGAACAAGATAACCAATTATCTAAAGTACATTAGCATAGACAGGACTCATTCTCTCACATACACTAGACTCTATCACACAAGTATCTAATACCCATAGAGCTCAAATGCATCTCATGCTTGGGCTGCGAGAGAGGGTTCGTCAACGGATCGGTAATGTTTAAATCTGTGTGCACCTTGCATATATTTACATCACCTCTATCTATAATCTCTCGGATGAGGTGATAGCGCCGTAGTATATGCTTAGACTTCTGGTGTGACCTAGGCTCCTTGGCTTGCGCAATGGCACCCCAATGATCACAATAGAGGTCCACTGGACTGGACGCACTAGGGACAACACCCAACTTAGAAATAAACTTTTAGATCCAAACAGCCTCCTTCGCAGCTTTAGAAGCTACAATGTATTCGGCCTACGTTGTTGAATCTACAACCGTTTCTTGCTTAGAACCCTTCCAACTCACTGCGCCTCCATTGAGGCAAAACACAAATCCAGACTGTAATCACGAATCGTCCTTGTCGGTTTGGAGCTAGCATCGGTGTAACCATTTACAACGAGCCCCTCCTCACCTCCATAGACTAGAAACATATCCTCAGTTCTTCTTAAGTACTTAAGGATACTCTTTACTGTCGCCTAGTGACTTTTACCCGGGTTTGATTGGTATCTGCTCGTAACACTTAGAGCATAAGAAACATCTAGGCATGTACAAAGCATGGCATACATGATTGATCCGATTGCGGAGGTATACGGGATCGCACTCATCTTCTCCAGCTCATCAGGTGTCGAAGGACACTGACTCTTGCTGAGCGTAGCACCATGTGACATTGGCAGAAAACCTTTCTTAAAATTCTGCATATTGAACCGTTTTAATACCTTGTCAATGTACATACTTTGGTTTAATTCAATTAGCCTTCTCGATCTATCTCTGCAGATCTTTATGCCCAAAATGTATACTGCCTCTTCAAGATTTTTTATTGAGAAACCTTTTCGCAACGAAGATTTAACAGCATCAAGCATTGGAATATCATTTCTGATCAACAATATGTTATCTACATATAAGACCAAAAATACAAGCGCGCTCCCACTAGCCTTTTTGTAAATACAAGGCTCTTCTTTATTCTTGATGAAACCAAACCCTTTGATCACTTCATCAAAACGAAGATTCTAACTCCGAGAAGCCTGCTTCAGCCCATAAATGGACCTTTACAGCTTGCAAACTTTCCCAGCATTCTTTGGATCCTCAAGACCTTCAGGCTGTGTCATGTACACATCCTCACTTAGGTTTCTATTAAGGAAAGTCATTTTGACATCCATTTGCCATATCTCATAGTCATAATATGCGGCAATTACTAGGATGATCCAAATAGACTTTAGCATTACGACGGGCGAAAATATTTCATCATAATCAACACCTTAAATCTGTCTGAAATCTTTTGCCACTAATCGTGCTTTATAGATGTGAACATTTCTATCAACAACTATCTTTTTCTTAAAAATCCATTTACACTCGATAGTTTTTACACCATCAGGTGGATCGACCAAGTTCCAAACTTGATTCTCTCGCATGGATTCTAACTCGGATCTTATGGCTCCAAGCCATTTCTCAGAGTCTGGTCCCATCACCACTTCCGAATAGATCTTATGTTCATCATTGTTCAACAATAATATGTCATGCTGCCCAGTGGTCAAAAATACAAACCGCTTGGACGCACGACTCAATCTCTCCGACCAACGTGGGGCTGGTGTCTCGACAACAGGTTCTGCAACATCTTGCACATTGAGTTGTGGTTCAATAGGAGCTGAAACACTTTCGGATCCTCCAGAAACCAAAACTAGGGCTGACCCAAAACATCCGGTCTGACCGCAACTTCTAGATGCTCCAGAACTCAGAACTTCCGGCCCTAGACCAGAACTTCGGTTTCCCCTAGAATTCTCTCGGATACATTTCTATCAATCTCCCACTTGCACAAGAGCCAATTCTTACAAGTTTTAAAATCCTATCTCCTTAAACGTGTGACCCAATAGGTTCATATGCAAACGGCCGCTACCTGAAAACCCTTTCCAAATCGCCGATCAATAGCGGTGCCTAACAGCACATATTGACCCCCGAAAGCATACAAAGTCAAAATCATACTTTCTGAACCTTGATATACTCACGCACCAATCCCTTTACCACACTACATCAGTCAAGCTCAATGCGAGATTCATGCCACCTTTGTTGATAGCTCGACACTTCACTCGATCAAGTAGTAGATTCAATCATGATCAACTCTTTGATCATAGTGGCATGGCCATGCACTTTCTAATCCGACTACCTCGAGAGGCCCAGAGACGTCCCTCCCGTTATGTAGGAGGGGTAAATTCTATCATGACCGCTCACATCCCACGACATATTTTATAACACACCTGAAAGCAACCTTTATAACTACCCTGTTACGGAATAGCGTTTGGAAGCCCCTAAGTGTGCACTACACATTCTGGAATCAATGACGATCTCAGGTCCTAGGATTCTATAGGTACACTATTTGAGATGACAACTGATGGCACATATAAAATAACAATCCCAGCAGTATCTCAAAGTGGGTCTACCCAACTCTATGTTCACTAACATGAGTCCACATCACTGATTTGACATCTTTATGTCTATGATCTGCAAAACTTGATCATCAATCAGACAGATGTGCTAATCTATAAATCATCACTGTCCCACATGATGATCTCAGATCAGGGATCATTTAGAATAACATCGTACCACAAAGAGTCTCACAAACAAGTCACGTACTTGCTGATCAATGTAAAAGATATTTATTCAAGAAACAAGATAACCAATTATCTAAATGTACATCAACATATACAAAACAACTTCTTCTCACAGACACTCGACTCACTCACGTAAGTATCTAATACCCATACAGCTCAAGTGCGCCTCATGCTTGGGCTGTGAGAGAGGCTTCATCAACGGATCTGCAATGTTCAAATCCGTGTGCACCTTGCATATCTTCACATCACCTCTATCTATAATCTCACGGATCAGGTGATAGCGCTGAAGTATGTGTTTTGACTTCTGGTGCAACCTAGGCTCCTTGGCTTGCGCAATGGCACCACTATTATCACAATAGAGGTCGACTGGACTGGACGCACTAGGGACAACACCCAGCTCAGAAACAAACTTTCTGATCCAAACTGCCTCCTTCGCAGCTACCGAAGCTGCAATATACTCGGCCTCAGTTGTTGAATCTGCAACCGTTTCTTGCTTGGAACTCATCCAAGTCAATGTGCCTTCATTGAGGTAGAACACAAATCCAGACTGCAATCGCGAATCATCCTTGTCAGTTTGGAAGCTGGCATCGGTGTAACCATTTACAACGAGTTCCTCCTCACCTCCATAGACTAGGAACATATCCTCAGTTCTTCTCAAGTACTTAAGGATACTCTTTACTATCGCCCAGTGACTTTCACCCGGGTTTGATTGGTATCTGCTCATAACACTTAGAGCATAAGAAACATCTGAGCATGTACAAAGCATGGCATACATGATGGATCCGATTACGGAGGCATACGGGATCACACTCATCTTCTCCAGCTCATCAGGAGTCGAAGGATACTGACTCTTGCTGAGAGAATTACCATGTAACATTGGCAGAAAACCTTTCTTGGAATTTTGCATATTGAACCATTTCAATACCTTGTGAATGTACATGCTTTGGCTTAATCTAATTAACCTTCTCGACCTATCTCTATAGATCTTTATGTCCAAAATTTATGCTCAACGAAGACTTGACAGCATCTTACATAGGAATATCATTTCTGATCAATAATATGTTATCTACATATAAGACCAGAAATATAAGTTAGCTTCCACTAGCCTTCTTGTAAACACAAGGCTCTTCTTCGTTCTTAATGAAGCCAAATCCTTTGACTACCTCATCAAAATGAAGGTTCTAACTCCGAGAAGCTTTCTTTAGCCCATAAATGGACCTTTGCAGTTTATAAACTTTCCCAGCATTCTCTAGATCATCAAGACCTTTAGGCTGTGTCATGTAGACATCCTCACTTAGATTTTCATTAAGGAAAGCCATCTTGACATCCATTTACCATATCTCATAGTCATAAAATACGGCAATTGTTAGGATGATCCGGATAGACTTTAGCATAGCGACGGGCAAAAACGTTTTATCATAATCAACACCTTGAATCTGCTTAAAACCTTTCGCCACCAATTATACTTTATTGATGTGAACATTTTCATCAACATCTATCTTTTTCTTAACAATACATTTACACTCGATAGTTTTTACACCATCAGGTGGATCAACCAAGTTCTAAACTTGATTTTCTCCTATGAATTCTAACTCAGATCTTATGGCTTCAAGCCATTTCTCAGAGTCTGGTCCCATCACCGCTTCTGAATAGGTCTTAGGTTCATCATTGTCCAACAATAATATGTCACGCTGCCTAGTGGTTAAAAATGCAAACCGCTCAGGCGCATGACTCAACCTCTCTAACCGACGTGGGGCTAGTGTCTCGACAACAGGCTCTGTAACATCTTGCATGTCGAGTTGCGGTTCAGTAGGAGATGAAACACTTTCTAGTGGTTCTCGAACCTCTTCAAGTCACACCGTGCTCCCACTAACCCCTTTCGAGAGAAACTCTTTCTTAAGAAAAACACCATTCCGAGCGACAAACACTTTGCCTTCATCTCGGTTATAGAAGTAATATCCTTTGGTTTCCCTAGGATACCCCACAAAGAAAAGCATTTATCAGATTTGAGAGTGAACTTGTCAGACGTCAAACGTTTTACATAGGCCTCACAACCCCATGTCTTTAGAAAAGATAACCCGGGACGCTTCTCAGTACATATCTCATATGGCGTCCTCTCTACAGAACAATAGAAGATCAGATTGACTCATCATTAATCAGACCATGTCTAACAAAGTTTGATTCCTCCGCTCGGACACCCCATTCCATTGGGGCGTGCCTGGTGGAGTCAGTTGTGGAACAATTCTACACTGCTTTAGATGATCAATAAACTTATGGCTTAAATATTCACCTACACGAACCGATCACAGAAATTTAATTGTCTTGCCTGTATGATTTTGTACCTCATTCTAGAACTCCTTGAACTTTTCAAATGATTCCGACTTATGCCTCATTAGGCAGATGTAACCAAATCTACTAAAGTCGTCGGTAAAAGTAATAAAATACTGAAAACCACATCTGGCCGTAAAACTTATTGGTTCACATACATCAGTATGTATGATGGCCAACAATTCATTTGCCCTCTCACTTTGACCAGTGAAAGGCGTCTTAGTTATTTTGCCAAGTAAACAAGACTCACATGTGTCAAACGATTCGAAATCAAATAACTCTAAAAGCCCATCTCTATGGAGCTTCTACATGCGCTTCTCATTTATATGACCTAAACGACAATGTCAAACATAGGTAGGATTTAAATCATTAAGCCGAGGCTTCTTGGTATTAACGTTATAAACATGTGTATCCTCAAGATTCAGAATATATAAACCATTCACCAATGGACAAATACCGTAGAGCATACCATCCAAAAATATCGAACAACACTTATTCTTTATTACGAATTCAAACCCGTCTTTCTCTAAACATGACGAAGAGATAATATTTCTGCCCAAGGCAGGAATGAAATAACAATTATTCAATTTCAAAACTAATCCTGAGGGTAGCGATAAAAATAAATGCCGACGGCCAACGCATCAACTTTTGCACCATTGCCGACGCGGACATCCAATTCACCTCTTACACACTTTCTAGTCCTTTTTAGTCCATGCAACGATTTGTAAGTATGAATCATTGATCCGGTATCAAATACCCATGAATTACTTGGACGAGTAGCAAGATTAATTTCAATAACATTTATACCTGAAGTAGAAGTCACACTTCTCTTTTTTCTTGAGTTCTTCTAAGTAAAACTTGCAATTCCTCCACCAATGACCAGTCTTATGGCAGTGGTGGCAAGTGTCAGAATTAGTAGGGCTAGTCTTAGACTTTCTAGCTAGTTTAGACTTAGAGCTCGAGATCACATCTGAAGCTTTAGCCTTTCCCTTGTGTTTTCTCTTCTTACTATCCTTCTGAACCATCATCATATGACTAGAATTCTTTTTAATGCTATCATCAGCAGTCTTTAGCATCCTATGTAATTCAGCCATGCTTTTCTCTATGCTGTTCATATGAAAATTCAAAATAAACGGCTCGAAGCTCACCGGGAGCGACTGGAGAATCACATCCGTGGCCAAATCTTGGTCAAGGGGAAAACCAAGTTTTTCTAGGCTCTCAATGTAACCAATCATCTTGATCACATGAGGACTGACTGGGCTGCCTGTTGGGTTATGGGGAGGCTACGCTAGCGCTTAATTTCAAAATTTTACTCTGTTAGCCTAGGAACCATGCGTGTAAGGGATCATGAATCATTACCATGAGCCTCGAGACGCGCTCGGGCAGCGGAAGTAGAGTCGATGAAGCGCGTCCTCGAGCAGTTCTTCTCTGGCTTCGTTCGTTCATCGACGATCCGGCGATGAAGACGACGCGATCCGATGATCCGACGAACTCCACGGGACGAAGACGAGCACTGATGCAGCAACGGTGCCTCTACGGTATCCACACGTACAGGGACGGGATCACCTCGTGTCAGCGTGCTAGCACCACTCGCGAGATCCAGAAGATCAATCACAACACTTGTGATCGAGGAGAGAGGAGAGGTGGAGGCTAGGGTTCTCAGCTAGGAGCAATGACCAGCAGCAATGACCAGCAGCCTTTTTGTGCTTGCCCCACCTCTCTTTATATGGTGCCCAATCGTGGGCCTTTAATCTGTATTAAAGCCCAACAGATCTAATCTGTTCGCCTGACCCAGAACTTCCGGCTATAGCCGAAACTTTCGGACCCCGGAACTTCCGAAAATGACCTTCTGTATCGAATTAATTCTCGACCAAGAACTTTCGGCTATAGCCGGAACTTCCGGTTCCTCCAGAAAATCAAATACTGGGGCTGGCCCAGAACTTCTGGTCCTACCAGAACTTTTGGATGCTCCAGAACCCGGAACTTCTGGCTACAGCCGGAACTTCCGGTTTCCCCAGAATTTTCTTGGGCACAATTCCATCACTGCCTTCTGCCAACCTGCACGCAAACAAAGACTTTAAGATATTATACCTCTCAGTCCGTGCTTGGTTCTCAAACATGCCTTTGAATCCCACGATCATGTCGTAGGCATCCCTGTCCTCGTATTGCTTCTGAAGCTCAGAGGACATACATGTAAGCATGAGACAGCTGACATCAATCGAATCGTTGGCTTGCATCTCATAAGCCCACCTATCCGCGGCAGATGCATCATCTTTTGGTTCATCAGGATTGAGCTCCTCTAGAACATATTCCTTTTTCTCTTGCTTGAGAATAATTCTCAAGTTTCTATACCAATCAATAAAGTTTGTTTCAGAAAGCTTTTCCTTTCAAGAATTGATCATAGATTAAAATTGGAAGTGTTCTTTACAGTAGGTGCCATGATTTACAATAAAAATGCAAGTTTCAGCACTATGCTATGTGAATCTTCTATCAAATAAAAGATACTCCACTATATGTAAAATGATCACTTTCCCTCTAACGACACATAGTGGGACAAGATCCATATTCAACTAACTCCTAGTGAGCTTTGGCATCATTGCTAGAAGATTAGTGACATAGGTAAGTAACAACTTGCTAATCACATCCTATGTGACTCTTGTTCGTTGGGGTGGCATCCAATGCCTCGACGCCCGACTCCATGCCCCAAAGCCTAAAACCGTTTTGATAGTTTTGTTAAGCAAACCAATACTATGCATGTGGTTGTTCGACATCCACCCTAACTGGTCAAGATAAAAGATGGCACCCTACTTTGGCAGACCCATCATACAATGATCAAAACCTTTGTAGGTGCAGCTATTGAAAATGGCATCAAAGTTTTTAATTTTCTGAGGGAAACTATTTTAACATGGTAACGATGCCTACCGCACACAGAAACATAGAATAATAGTATAACAGAAACATAAATAAACATCACAGGCAATCATATTAACTGTGACATAATATGACCCATTTTACATGGTGATCTCCATCTCCATGGTTCCTGTCCTTCGAGTCATCACGCTTCAAGCCTCAATGATCTTGTATCAGTCTATTACAACTAATAGCACTATACTAATTACATGAGCAGAAGCATCACATGTCGACGCGCATGTCGTACAATATTTGAACAGCCTTAGGCTGCAATTAACCATGACACGCAGGCCATAAAAATTACATACTTGTATCTTATACATTGCAAGGCCATAGCAGTCACAACATTCTCTGCAAAAACAAGTTAGGCATAGATCTACACGTGACTGAACAAGACCCGGAACTTCCGGCTCAAAGGCCCGGAACTTCCGGTCGAAGGGCCCGGAATTTTCGAGTCAAACCCGGAACTTCCGAAATCAACCTTCTGTATCAAATTTATTTTGGTCCGGAACTTCCAGGTCACACCCAGAACTTCCAAAAATAACCTTCTGTTTTGAAGTTTATTTCGGCCTAGAAGTTCCAGGTCACACCCGGAACTTCCGAAAATCCGACGCAAAAACAATAGATCTAATCTATTTCCACCACATATCACCTATATGTGATTGATCCAGATCGAACACTACGCACGTAGGCTCTGATACCACTGTTGGGTTATGGGGAGACTACGCTAGAGTTAATTTCAAAAAATTTACCCCGTTCGCCCAGGAACCATGCGTGTAATGGGATCATATATCGTTTACCTCTAACGCGAGACGCGCTAGTGCAGCGGAAGAAGAGTTGGTGAAGCGCGTCCTCGAAGAACTCCGCCCAGCTCCATCCGTGTGCTCCGTCGACCGCACGCCGTCCGCCGATGCGATTTGGTCCTAGAGGCCGACATTAGAGAGCGTGAGGTTGTCGAGCACGGCGCTGACGGGCGCCAACGTGTGGAAGCCAGCGAGGAAGGTGAGGTACTCGTGCTCCGAGCGCTTGCCCGGGTTGAAGAACTCGCTGTCCGTGTCGTTGGTGCCCTTCTCCACCTTAGACATGCTACGGGAAACACGCAGTTTACCGAGTGCCAGGAAGTTCGCCGAGTGTTTTCTCTCGAGCACTTGGCAAAACCTATAGTTTGCCGAGTGCCACAGGAAAACACTTGGCCAAAAAAAGCTCTCGGTGAATTGAACATTTGCCGAGTGCCTCCAGATAATGCACTCGGCAAACACCGAGGCACTCGGCGAATAAACAGCAAAAAAAAACAAATACAAACGGAGTCCATGATGACGTCTGACTTTGCCGAGTGTCACTAACAGACACTCGACAAACCCTAGGGTTTAGGGTTCAGGGTTTAGTGTCGAAAGTGGCACTCGGCAAACATCCAGTTTTGGTGGCTCGAAAGGCGTTGCCACGTGTCCGGAGGGGTCGTTTGCCGAGTGCCTAAGTGCGGCACTCGGCAAAGTCTTGGTACCCATCATTTTATGTGAAAACCTCTTTTGCGCTCATGTGGTATTTTTAATTTGGTTTGAACTTGAAATTTTTCTACGCTCAAAGTACAACATATATTTTTCCATGTAAAAAGTTCACATTTTTTGGGTCATTTTACTATTTTTAATTTATTAAGTGTGTTTGTGTGATTTAAATCGAAATAGGTCAAATTTGAACTGTAAGTGCATAAAATAATGAACAAAAATTTGTATAAAAATTATATTAATGTTCTTGGGTCCATTTTTAGTCCTTTACCACTAATTGTATAGAAAATGTGAAAAATCTAGGTTGCGACACTCGATCGGCAACGTGGAGCTTAACGATTTTTTAATTCTAAAAAAAATCAATTGAAGTCTGAAAAACACGATACTTGTCATGGTATTATGATATGATACGTATATGCTGTGATAAAAATTTGAAAATATTTCGAGAAAGTTATCACATATGATGTTTAGAAACCGGAGATTCTTCGAGAGAGTTTTAGGGTTTAGAGTAGGATTGGGTTAGCACTACTATAGAAAATCCTATTAGTGATGGGTAATAATCTTTATTAGTGATTGATAAGTCTCTCGTCACTCTTATTGTGTCAGTGATGTAACATCATTAGTGAAGGGTGTTGACCCGTCACTAAAGGGTTAAGCTTTAGTGACGGGCGGCAATATTTGTCCGTCACTAAAGGGGAGCCTATCGGCTCACCTGTTAAGGCTCTTTAGTGACGGGTCGTAATGTCACCCGTCACTAAAGGGTTCTTTAGTGACGGATGATTATTGTCACCCGTCACTAATATTATGATCATTTTGAAAAAAATAATAGATTTTAGGTTGTATCCTGAATCAAAGCTAGGATTTAGCAGCCAACATATCCAACATCCAAAGCACATCACAAATAATTCATCACGGAAGATTCATAACTAAATTAGTATCACATATATTAAAGTGGGCCTAGCCCAAAATTCCAGCATCTATCCATGGCATGTACATGTAGCATTTGTAGGGCAGGAGCTCGAGCCAAGTTAGGTACAGCATCCTGCCTCGCCTACCTTGGCAACCCTGCAACGTGCAGCTGCACCCTCGGAGCATTTCTTTCCATCGCATTCGATCCTTTGCTTTGTGCACAAAGAAATTACAAACCAAATAATCGATCGTAATCATCATATATCAGAGACTCCAACCATTTTCTGAATTCTCACCTAGAGAGCTCAATCTGCCTCCATGGACGCGACTCTGATCTCGCCATGCCATCTTCTCCTTCCGCTGGCGTCGCGGTACTTGCACCGGCGACGTCCGAGCGGCCGGAAGATCCCACGCGGTCGCGGCGGGGGCTCGCCGGCGGGTGTCACGACGTGGAGCTGGAGCGGACGAAATGCGGGAAGGTCGCGTGTGAATTCTCTGCTCGGCGACGGCGGCGGCGGAGGAGACGGGTTCCTGCCGGAGAAGAGGATCTTGAAGCTCGATTCTGCCATCCAGAAAAGGAGCATCAGGGAGCGGCTCGAGCTCGTCGCCGATAAGTGCTCGTATTTCTTCACTAACATCGTCCCGTCCATTGATGTTTCACAGATGAGCAAGGTATAAAATGGATGGAACTAAAATTTAATCCTAGAAATAGACGAGCGATTTCAGCGATGAACCTAGAACAAGGATTATCGGTTGTTTAATAGAGCATCTCCAATAATATTCTTATTTAGCTTTCTAAAATAAAATTTAGGTATTTTAAAAAATAATCATGATGCAACATTATTTCTAAATAATTCACTATCCTAGTAATCTCCTAATTCACTTTTCATTTCTCTCAAAAATAGCAACTCTCTTTCTAATCCTCTTTAAAATATAAAAATTAAGATTATAGAAATACAGTGGTAGATTGATTGATTTTTAGGGATCAACGTAGTCTAGAATGATTCCTCTATGAGATTTTAGAGAATAAAAATAGTAACCCTCTTAGATATGTCCAATATAACTCTCTATATAAGATTAGAGATTAAATTTTATTAAGAGAACTTCTTATATAAGATCTCTTAGATTAGAGATGCTCTGATACTCTAGTTATCAAGTAATATATATGTGCTACCTGGTGTCCGGTGCACCTGGCAAACATAACGTTGGGAACGGACCTGAATGATTTAGGCGAGTGATATATTGACAATCCTAGAAGACGTTTATACTCGCTCCGCTAGTAAACAATTGTGTCTTTATTGTTTAAATTTTAACCAAAACTTTTCAGAGTATTCGATAAATCATTTTAGAACAATCAAAACCATATGGTTTGATTTTTCATTTGAATTACTGATATAAATTTTGCATTTAAAGTTCTGAAAAGTAGTAGCAACAGTCAAAGGTTTTGTAGAAAGTACTCTATCCAGTTCCTTATAAGTCACTTTAGATTTTCTAACATTTTTTAAATATAAGTTATTTTAGAAATCGTTAAGTCAATTTCTATCTTTTTTCCTATATTTACTCTTGTCAAATAAATACATCTCTTAGAAATAAACAGTTTATATTTTACAAAGAAGAATAAATAAGAAGCGAAAAGAGATTGAGATAAACAGTTTATATTTTACAAAGAAGAATAAATAAGAAGCAAAAAGATATTGAGATAAACAATTTATATTTTACAAAGAAGAATAAATAAGAAGCGAAAAGAGATTAGTTGATTTCTTAATCCAGGTACATAAGTCAAAAACGACAGGTTTTCTTCACGCATTGCATGCTTAACAGGGCATGCTTCTGCTGCTCCACGCAATGATGGTTAAGCACCACGTATCGTTCGTGCTCAAGCCGACGGAGGGCGAAGGCTTCGACTTGGGCATGAAGTGGTCTCTAGGTTTGTTCACAAGTAATATCAGCTTAAATAGTTTGATTGCTGCATTACAAAAGGCAATCATCGGATTGTGTTTGCCTGCAGAATGGAAGGACAAGAAGCTGCCTTGGGACCTAGATTGCAACATCTCCACGACTCACGTCTACAGAGGCTTGCTGCTCATCAGGTAACTACTAATTTCTGTGTCTGATCACACTGAACTCAATGTTTGGGCTACCCGGTATAAACCATGACATCAGTGCATGCCAACATTTTTAGAGAACCAAATAATGTTAGATTCAGGATAAAATTAAGGGTAAGAAACTGACACAAACGCGTCCTTGTTCTGATGCTGTAGCCAAGTGAACAAGACTTGTGTGCCACTCCTTCAGATGATTCTTCAGATAATTCACCAGGCAAGCATGAAAGAGCATTATCTGCAAATCTGTAAAATCAACTTTCCTTTCGAAAGCCAAACATCTCAAGATTTTATCTTTCACCGCTGCAGAATTTGGACGCAGTAATTTTGGCCGTGGCGAATAAGGTTCTGCCGGAAAGTACTCTTGATGAGAGGCAGAACAGTACAATAGTGGCATGTGTCATCATTGGTCTGGCGATCATGGTACTGTTCTACACTATGTTCAAGAACTTGTAGGTGTGTTGGGACAGCAATATCACAAGTTCACAAGAATGGTGTGATGTACAACTACCAGAATCTGTTGTTGATCAGCATCAGATGTAGAAGACAACAAATTCTGAAAAAGGGCTGATGATAATGCATTCTTATGCTTGGCCACACCAAGCACCATTGCACTATGCACAATGGCTTCAACTGGTGCGTATCAGCAAGAGCATAGTTGTTGGTTAGGAGCAACAATCATTCATTGAATTCGATGAACAGGAATCATGATTGAGAAGGAACATGAACAGACGATTAATGTGTTGACAACGATCTAAAATGTAAATTAAATTATGAATCATCCACAACATAATATAGGGAGCACAGATGTAAGAGGCTTTCAAGTAAAAGGAGAAAGCGACTTCTTACCATAAAACGCACCTATGCTTGCTGAATTTATACCAAACATGAACATGGTTCATCAGCCTTCACTTTGCTTCGATGCTGGTTTCTACTCAGTATTTAGCAAGCTAAAAATTCAAGATAGCCTACCACATGTGACCCTTCCAAGAAGATTTAACTACATAATATGCAACAACTATCATTCTTTTTGTTTGCTACTGTGAAGAGATTAGCCTACAGTTTTTTCTCACAGGTAAATCAGTTTGATGGATACAAAACATACACTAAACAGTTTAAGTGATTCTCTGTTGTTTCATCAGTGCCTACTACCAGGATGTTAGAGCAACTAGAGTCCAGTAAGATGATTCATCTGCAAACAAAGGAAAACACCATCAATTTCTGTCTTAACATATCAGATAAGCAAGCTAACACCATGTCATAAAATGAAACGGATTAGGAAGTTTGCAGCATCCAAGAGACATTATTATAAATTAAGCTAGGTACTGATGCAATAAATCGATGAGGAAGAACCAAATCCAGTTACATAAAATATTCTGATATCGATTCAACACCTTCCTATACTCGGGCAATTGCAACAATTAAAAAAACTAAACTAGTTGTGATCATGGATCGATGTCCTATGGCAAACACTAAGCAGCCTCAATACATGACAAATGTTCTTAGGAGAAAGACAATAACTAACCAATTAGATCTTGTTAGGTTGCTTGAAAAGATGGTGCAACAGCAACTCTGAAACACTGATGGCAGTTAGACTTTCACATCCAAAGAGTTCTTTAAGTTTCGGGTTGCATAATATCATGGTGGGATTCGCTGGATCCTGCAAAAAGATCAAGCAAAATAGATGTAAGGCACTAAGGCCACATTCAAAGGGGTTTTAAGTGAAGTAGAACAAAAAGATTGCTATACAAGGATTTCTGTGTGCTGTCATGGTTTGAATCCATGACAGGATAAACACCGTCAAGAGGATAACCGGGCGACGACGACGGCTGCTAGGGATGAGAGATAGACTTAGGCTAGAAAGAAGAATATTAGGATGAGGAATAGAGAACTAGATAAGAGATTAGACTAATTCTTTCTTCATTGCTTTATTCCTGATCAATACTACCCTATTTATAGAGCTTACAAGACTTTATCTATTAAACTAACTCTAATCTAATCTGCTATTTTAAACGAATTACTAATATGTAAGAGATCTATCTTTAATCCCTAATTATTGCTACAGTGCCCATGGGTACTATTCACGCTGCATCTTGGCTTGCTACAATGTTTAGAATGAAAAATAATGCTAAGATTAATGTAGAGCGCCACCACATCTTGTTATCGTAGGCCTAGGTGGTCCTCATCTTAATGCTCTCATAGAAAAGACGTGTCTTAGCCAAAACAATAGCCATATACGAGGTGAAGACTCGCCTGCAGATGGTCTGGTTGGCTTAGATCAGTGTTCTCAAGGCGTCGCCTAGGCGTTTGGGCGGGGTTTGGGGCTGGGCATCAGCCTCGCCTTGGTGGAGGCGCTGGGCGTCCGCCTAGGCGCGATATGGCGTCGGCTAGACGCCCAGCGATCTAGAGCAGGCGCTGTCAGGCTGGCTGGCGCGTGCAAAAGAGGAGCGCAGGAAGGAAAGAGGCTGGCTGGTGCGCGCGAAAGAGGAGCGCAGGAAGGAAAGAGGCTGGCTGGCGCGCGCGAAAGAGGAGCGCAGGAAGGAAAGAGGCTGGCGCGAGATAAGGCCGACAGTGAAGAGAGGGAAAAAGAGGTGTTAGCTGGCGGGAGGACTAGGCCTTCTCGGCGGCCAGCGGTGGATCTAGTGGCGGCGGTGGTGAAGGCATGCGGCTAGGAGGGAGAAGAGAGGGAAGAGCACTGCGCCTAGGAAAAGTGAGAAGAGAGGAAAGAGGGAAAAGAGAAGAGAGGAAACTCTCTACCAACTCTACAGTCTGCTCTAGCCAAGCACGTGCTGCTACTTTAAAGCTCAAAGCTCACAGCCTGCTACTGCTACTTTAAAGCTCACAGCCTGCTACTGCTACTTTAAAGCTCACAGCAACACTTATTTAAAGGAGCTCACAGAAAAATAACAGGTATTTTGTTCTCTGTTAGTATTTGGCTAACAGTAGTTAGATATTTGGATTAGCGGCTGGTTTAGTCCGTAATAGTTGGCTAGTTATATGGGATAATAGAAGAGAAGGGAAGATTAGAAGAGAATAGAAGGACAGAGTGGATAAGTATATATGCTACACTTCTAGTCTGTTACTAAAATCTGGAGCAATTATATGTTAGAGTATCTGTATGGTGTCGCCTCGCCACGCGCCTAAATCGCCTAGGCGGTTGGAAGGGGGTAGGTCGTCGTGCCTCACCCTACCACCTTAAGAACATTGGCTTAGATCCATCCTTTGCATCACCACAGGGGCCACCATAGTTGTTGGATGGAAACGACAACCCTCTCTTCTTGGAAAGCTACTACGCTAGTATCGCTTAGAGCCGACGCGTCGCTTAGGTCGCAAGGAAGATAGGCAGTGACTTAGCACGAAGGCCACCAATGGAGGCAACTGGGTTGATGTTGTAGTGACCAGCGTTGTCATCACCATGTCCATCGCTGCCTGTTCGGTATGCCTTTCCTCCACCTCTTGCTTTGTATGTTGCTTCGCCTCTTTTGCCGCATGCTGCACGTGCAACACATCCACCAACTCTTTCATGCCCTTCAACTTTTTGATGATCTACGAGATAAGTGTCATGGAGCTGCTAGTCATGGGCAACTGCTCCCACCGGATGTCCATCTAGCAGCAACAGTCGTAGATGGCGCGGGCGTGGAGGGTCTTCCAAACATGTTCCGCGTTCGCCCAAAATCAGAATGAGACAGAGGCCTCACGCACGCTCCCATCAGGAGCATGTAGATCTCCTCTGCCCCATACACATCAAACACTTGATGGAGTACATCCTCATTCACCGGGTAGAACGGATTGATCATTATGACGCGAAGAGTTTGCTTGAAATTAGAAGCCATGGAGAGCGGCTCTGATACAAGTTGTCATGGGTTGAATCCATGACGGGATAAACACCGCCGAGAGGATAGCCGAGCAGCGGCGACTGCTAGGGATGAGAGGTAGACTTAGGTTGGCGAGAAGAACATTGGGATGAGGAATAGAGAACTAGATGAGAGGTTAGGCTAATTCTTTCTTCATTGTTTTATTCCTGATCAATAACACCCTATTTATAAAGCTTACAAGACTTTATCTATTTAACTAACTCTAATCTAATTTGCTATTTTAAAGAAATTACTAATCTGTAAGAGATGTATCTTTAATCCCTAACTATTGCTACAGTGTCACGGGTACTATTGATGCTACAGTACCCACGCCGGTACTGCAGAGAACAATTGCTGAAGCCAAAGCAAGGAAGTGAAGTCCACAAACAAAAACAGAAGAAATTTACACATTAAAGTTCTATGTCAACGAAAAACTGGAAGGAAAATATAAAACATCTTGCCAACCAGATAACTATGAAAAATCTAACCTATAAATGTCTAGCAGCAAACTCTTGTCTTCATCTAGGTGTGCTGATAGGCAGAAATAACCACCCTCCTGGACCATCTCCATAAACAACAAAACAAAGAAAGAAAACTGGGGGACAGAGAAACAAGAAGTGGTGAATTGTTTTACACCATGGATAAAGAAGTCCACAAACTAAGAGCAGCCAGTACTAATATTCATGTTTCACTTATATTTTGATTTATCATTCCTGACATCTTAGGTGACAAACCAGTAACCCACTACTATTTAGCTATGAATGGGACACTAAAGTAAGGGACAGACTTAAATTGTACATGCTTTGCTTATGCTTCACTCCTGTCAAAGGTCAAAAGGTACAATAACCAACTTGCATACAAAAGCAACCTGTAATATCTTTGCAAATGGCTACACTCAAGATTTATATAAGACATGATAATTTATAGAAAAGCATATTGACCCCCCGTGTACCAGTTCTTTGAGTTCAAGAATAAATAACACATGGGAATATAGACTCAAAACTTATATTTGATACAACCACCATATATATCTAGTTGATCAACCACCAACAACCGTTCTACCAACCAAACAAAAGAAAAAATAAAAAGAGAAATCACAAAGCGAGACATCCACACAAAAAAGATCGTAATAAACCAGGTAGGGCATCTGGTCAACAAAATCCAGTCTATGAATCACAAAATCAGATAAGAAATGTCTCCAGGTATAACAGCATTACTATGAAAATTAAGGAGCACTACTACCCATTTTACCGCACTTATATTTGTTCCCTAGTAAGATAGTAGTTCTAAGTTCTCAAAGGCAATTTTGGTACTCGTTCTGTAGTTCTACATGAATGGACGTTTGAAATGCTCACAAATTTATTACAGCACACGAGATTTCACATGAGAATTAACACAGAGATTTTGGTGATAATCACTAACCTCTAAGTTATTACTTTTGATGTACTCCCAAACACACTTAATAGCCTCAGAATGGGTCATCTCTCTTTCTCCAGTTCCAAAAAAGTTTGCAAGAGCACCAGACACAATAAATGGAAGCTTGTTAACATAAATTTCACCAGGAGAAATGAGTTCATTGTCCACAGGCTTCAACTTCTTCAAATCTCGATTTGAATTTTCTGCAAGAATTTTGAGTATTTATTCCACAAACAAAAACTTGGTTATTTTGGAGAACATAGATATAGAGTGTGAGGAAGACCTACTTGTTAACTCAAGAGGTCTTATATGCTTAGCTAAAAGCTTGTTCATCTTGAACATATCAGTGCTATCAGTCTCAAAGACTAAACGCAGCTCATCATTACATATAATCTTTCTCTTATTGTTGGGATCTTGCAAGTTGTTCCTGCGGATGTATGCCCAAAGCTGCTTAACGATCTGCAGTTGAGTCACAATCTCAGGATTTCTTCCATGATTATCATATTTGTTAATACAAAAGTTTTCATTAGAAAGGTGGGCTAGCAGAACAAACCTCAGTTCTAGCCATGGTTGGTTCACCAACAATAGTTTGCAGCTCAGGAGAAACACCACAGACTTTGTTTAGTCCCCCTGGACCACCTCTTCGCTTTACTCCAGTACTAGCACTGGTTCATAAACACAACCAGAAAAGAGGTTCAATGAACAGACTGAGCAGCAGTAAAGGATACTGGCATTTGACAGCAATTGAAGGGACACATTTATATCTTTCATAGTCCGAGGAGAAGCATTCAAGTATCCAGATCTCATATCAGGAACATTCTTCCATACAGATAGAATGATGTTTGCTGAATCTTATGTCTGTAATAGCACATCCCAAATAGTTGATCCAAGTCAAGTAAATAAACATAATACGATATGAAGGTTTCATTCATGTCCAGCTGAACGAATGGAACCTAAAATATAACTCAGACTACAAAAACCAATTTGCCCAGCCTACAAAATCCATTTGTTAAGCACAATGAATTTCATGGTTAAGCTTCTTAGCTTCTAAAAGGCCAAGGAGTTGCTTGGGGAGCAATCATTTTGATGAGGACGACGGGATCCATTATTACACCCCAACAAGTTCAGAGGCATTAATTGTGCTCGTATGGTTGACATGCCTACGGCAGTATTCAAAGATTTCCTCAAGTACATTAGAAGTGATTCCACAAGCGTCCGTGGGCATTAAAGATCTAGTACAAGCAGGCAAACCAACTGAAGCGCTCAAAAACAGTTACTTCCAGATTACCCCACCCCACTAATCAGTCGAAGTAATTGTGATAATCTCCATCCACCGTAAAGAATCAAGAGCCCCAACCCCTAGGCCCTAGCACACAGAAAACTATGTGACCACCGAAAAATTGTAGCATTTTACGCTTAATCCAACCTCAATGCGCCATCCAAATCTGAACAAGGAATAATAAAACAGATAGATAGCAGAGATGATTTGCAGTTTAGATTCGAGTAGAAGATTAAAGAAAGCATACTATCGGAGCATCCAACATACAGAAACATCTATCTAAAGTCTAAACCCTAATTCGAAGGTATGCGAAATCGAAAATAAACCAAGTGTAGGAAGCACCACCTGTCTTTCTTCGAGACCGCGGGCGCCGCCGCCCGACGCGGACTCTCCACAATTGTAGCCGCAGTGTCCGCTGCTGCCGCCGCCGCCATCTGCTGCAGCTGCTGCTGCTGCTGCAGCTGCGACCCACCGGCCTGCGGGAAGGGCTGCGCGTAGCGGTACGATGCCGGGACGTCGTACGGTGAGGCAAGTACCCCGGCGCGGTGCTGGTACTGCTGCGAGGCGGCGAGGAACGACTGCAGCTGTTGCGGCGACGGCTGCTGTTGCGGGAAGAAGTGGGGCGCGTCGCCTGTGGGGGAGGATGAGGAGGCCGCGTCGGTGGAGGCGGGGAAGTGGGGCGACGCGGGGGCAAAAGGGTCTTTTCGCGATCCCGGTGCGGGCGGTGCGAACAGCGTGACAATGATGTCGCGGATGAGCGGCGCCCTGGAGATGAGGTCGACGCCGAGCTGCGGCCCGAGCTGGCGCGCCACGGCATCGGCCGATATCCCCCCGGCGGCTCCGCCGGGTTGGGCCGCGGCCTGGCGGACGAACGACTCCACGTAGCGGGCTAAATCCTGGTCGGACAACATCGGATTCGACGAGGAGGACGAGGAGGGGGCGCTCACCGCGGCGGAGGAGGTGGCAGCGGCGGTGCGACGCCTCGTCGGTCGTCGCCTATTTGAAAAATTGAAATGGGGGACTCCCCTCTTGTAGTCTTGTTCGGTTTTGTGGTTTTCTCCGCTGGCGCCCGGAATGGGGTTGGTCCAGGCCTCCAGGGTGATCATTTTGCCGTTACCAACTCATTTTCTGCTGGAGTTACAAATGCACCCCTGACATTTGGGAAAGATATTTGGAAAAATTAGAGTGGTAGCTTGTTCGCTCGGTTTGGCTAAAACCGAGTGTTATCGACGTTAATTATCGAACTGTTTGACATCACTGACTGATCAGTTAGTCACGGTAATTGATCGGTTTACGTCAAAAACCATTTGACTTTTTAGAAATACATAAAAATAGAAAAATTATATAAAATATAGAAAAATAAAAAATGTGAAAAAATCTAGAAAAATTGTATAAATATAAAGAAAAATTGTAATGCCATAATAAAAAATAGTTGGTATGATATTTATTGTTTTTGGTTGAATTAAATGGTGGAGACTGCAATTTTCCTCCTCCCACCCTATTGTTGCCCCCATTTTCCTCTTTCCCCTCCCACCGTCTCCTCCCATCCTATAGCTCTCCCTCAGTGCCCTCCCCTAGCACCACCGTCAGCGCCGCCGACCTCCCTCATGCCATCGCTAGCGTCGGTGGCCTCCCCTCGTGCCGCCTCCTCTTGCGGCGCGGGCGCTCTCCTCCGGCGTCGTTGGTGCCCCCTTCCCCCCCCCCCCCCCCCCCCCGACCATCGGCGCCAGCGCTGACGCCGGCTCCCTCAATCCCCTCGCGCCCACCTCCCTTTGGTAAACTTCTACACACACTCGTCTAAGCATGCTAATTCATCTTTATTCTTTATCTCTGAAGATACACTTCAAATAACAAGTCTAACCATGCATATTTGTCGGTCTCTCTTTTTCCCCTCTAAGTACTACACATTCTGTTATGCTCCTTTACTTGCTAGTACACTAAAAGACATTGCTCATATGATGGGAAATAATGGTGAATAAGAAGATAAAGCACCAGAATGTGCAATATGTGATGAAATAACTAGAGGTTATAGAAGTTCAGGTGAATCCTATGATATAGCAACTATCAAATATTTATATTTACTATTTAAAATTATCATAATCATAAATCTTGACTCTAAGCCTGCATTGCTTATTGAATATGTGAAGAGATTAAACTGAAAAGATTGTAAGAAGACAATAATAACTGAATAATCTAAATAAACTATAGGTATTTTGTACATAAATGACATGTTTCTTTTCATGTCTACTCTGAATATATGGGTATTAGTTTTGGGGAAAAAATAGGAAGAGGAAGAAAGAAAGGCAGCCATGGAGCGGCTGTGCCTGGATGATTGCGTTGTGGTGGCAAAGGACGGTTGCGATCATGTCTACCGGGCGCTCGTGAACACGAGGGTAGCGTTGCTCAATGTACTGACGTCGCGCTTTTGATTGATGTGATGGCTTTTTGGAGGGAAATTCATGAAAGATTAATGAGCAGGTGTGTCGATGCAGTGGAGATCTCCTTCCGCCTTTATGCGGTTTTAAAAATAGGGATTGGATTAAAGGAATTGATTACTTTTAGGGACAGGTAGAGAATGAGAAGGTCTCTATATGAGATTTAGAGAATCAAATTTAGAAGATCTCTTGAAGATGCTCTTAGGTATTTGTTTGGGTGTATGAGATAATCATTTTTTTTCTTTGATCAGTTAGCTAAAACTTAGATATAATAAGTCTAAATTTAGTGGATATACTTGTTATATATATTTTTATTAAAATATAATCACATGAGATCTTATTTTCTAAATTTAATTTTAATAAATATAACGATATAATCAAATGAGAAGAATCATCTAAAACTTTGCAAACAAAAAATTAAACCCACCTAATTGAGGGAATGAAAGCCAGATTAGTATATTCTATATATGTTGTCCGTATTGTATTCCCTAATGGTATATCTATACTTATAGTTTAAAGATTTAACATGAGATATAATTCTTTAGATTATCAGATCACATTCGCATACGATATGTAAGTGATCTTCTAATTCTTATGATACTTTAACGGTCTCGGTCAATGTAATCCCGACTCTTACATATATAAGGTGGAGTCAAAGGACCTCATGGAACAATTGAATTTAGTTTAACACTCAAGTCGCATAGATCTAGTCTTTCTTACATCAAGCAATCAAGCCTTATAATATAATTTGCTAATCATATCGAGACACATAAATCTCGTCGACTAGATCATATTGACATAAGAATATAATATATGATATTACTGTTTTCAGAGCGATTTGAACCTGTATAATCTCCGTATATCATCTCACCTAAGGTATGAAAGCAACTCGTTTTAATTACTCATTGTATATTTCGTCGATACCATCGCAACTTACCAGGAGATCTCACTCTATCTTATCCAAATTTAAATAGACTCTTTCAAGTATTCATCCAATTTTCTCAAATCTTTTTATTCAGCATATTAAAAAAATATTTTCTCCCTATCCTCTAGTCAAACAATTTGATGATCCACGGGTAACCAAAGGCTACCTACCATATCCTACCACTTCCACCGGAAGCAACCTCCTCTGCACCCACCCGGTCCACCTGTATCATCTCCCCCTTCCGGCCCCACTCGTCATCCACTCACGTGCTCCGGTAACTTTTCACCGGCACGCCCTGCCGGGTGCCGGGTTTTACGGTTTTACCCGTTTCTACTAAAACCTGGCCGCTGCTGCCGTAACTCTGACAAGGCCGGCCGACTGCATCAATGCACATCATGGCTGTCGGCGGTGAGAGGCTGGCATCCGATGCCAAGCAGAACACCTTGTTGATCCTAGCAGCTCATGTGTTGTTCAGAGTCTTGGTGATCTGCTCTTGATCCGAGCAAGAGATCAGGAATTCAGAATGGTGTCTGTTCTCTGTTTGTGTGCAGCTTGCTGCTGTAAATCAAGAAGCAATATGCTATGCTGATGTTAATCAAGAAGTAATATGCTGCTCTAAATCAAGATGGATACAATTTATCTGCCCTTTCTATTAGTCTCCGGATCCTGAATTTCTGATCAAGAAAAAACGGCTCTCGTTCAGCTATTATTGATGGATTGCTCTGGAACAGTGATATATTACACTGTCCAGTATGAAAAGAACTGAAGCACTTGTTAGCTACTTAGGTGGCGTTTGGTTGGCTCAAGGTAAAGTAAACGTTAATGGAATAAATTATAGTGTTAAGTGATAATAATGTATCAGATTACTAGGTTTATTTGGTTGATAAGTGTAATATATTTTATTTGCGTTACAGTGTTTGATTCTATTATAGTGTTTGGCGTGCACATGAGGAGGCTATTTAAACTGTAACGATAATAGTTTCCACTACATTTGGACTGTAATCGTTTTTCTTTGGCCTGATAACAATTTCCTCCATATCTGATTATAGTCCAGTCCAAACAAATGTGGGTAACGTTTTTTGTTAACCCTATAATCTAATAGGGGTTAAAATTAGCCCAAAGAAATACCTTCTTAGCCGTATCACGGATGGCAGCAGCAGAATCCAGGTCCATGGTCTCCTACTCTCCTCTGGTGGGCACTGCCCCTAGCAACCTTTTGCTTTCTCGTTCTTTGATTCTTTCTCCCTGCTCTTTTTGCATGTTCCAATGCGAGTCAGAGCATTTACTGAAGAAGATGAATGCACCAGCAGCAATTGTATTCATGACAGAGAAGAGCCATATATGGCCGATACACAACGCACGCGCATACGCTAACCTCTACGCGAACCAGAAGGCTGCATGGGCGGAAGCAATAGCCATGCACGTAACAAACACACAAGTAGTGCAGCGTTATCGCATGTAACAAACTCAGCTAAGACTCCACCAGAATAGCCAGGGCGTTGGCCATGCATTCCACGCGCTAATACCCCCCGCAGGCACAGCATCGGCACAGAGACTGCGCCTGAATTCCTGAAACAGGCTGGTGGATAATCCTTTTGTGAAGATATCGGCGAGCTGCTGAGAACTTGGAACGTGTAACACACGTATTTCGCCAATGGCAACCTTCTCGCGCACGAAATGGACATCGAGCTCAATGTGTTTGGTCCTTTTGTGATGAACCGGATTCTTCGTCATGTAGACAGCGGAGACGTTGTCGCAGAAGACAATTGTGGCCTTGTCCACGCCGCAATGTAGTTCTGCCATAAGGTGACGTAACCATGAACACTCGGCAACTGCATTGGCTACACCACGATACTCAGCTTCGGCACTCGACCTCGATACGGTTGTTTGTCTTTTGGCCGACCATGAGACAAGTGAATCGCCAAGAAAGACACAAAACCCGGAGGTCGAACGACGAGTGTCTGGGCAGCCCGCCCAGTCCGCATCGGAGTACGCCATCATTGAAGTCGTAGTAGTGGCTCGAAGAAGGACACCGAGGCTAGGAGAGCCCTTGATGTAACGTAGAATCTGCTTCAGCATGGCCAAGTGTACGTCCCGAGGAGCGTGCATGTGTAAGCAAACTTGTTGAACGGCAAAGGAAATGTCCAGCCTTGTCACAGTAAGGTACTGTAGTGCACCGGCTATGCTGCGGTAGAAGGTTGCTTTAGAAATGAGTGTGCCGTCAGAGTGAGAGGGCTTCGGCTTGGTGTCGGATGGTGTCGCCACCGGCTTGCAATTGCTCATGCCTGCACGGTCGAGTAGGTCATCAACGTACTTAGCTTGAGATAGGAAGAAACCGTCGGCAGAACGCTGAACATCAATTCCAAGGAAATATTGCAGAGGCCCCAAGTCCTTTATGGCGAAGGTAGACTTCAGCTGGGAGATGATGTGTTGGAGTAGAGGCGTGGTGGAGGCAGACAACACCATGTCGTCGACGTACAACAGCAGGTATGCCATGCTGTCGTTGGAGTTGAAGACGAACAGCGACAAGTCGGAGCCGGTTTGCTTGAAGCCGATCGTGGTGATGAAGTCGGTGAAGCGAGTGAACCACGCCCGAGGTGCCTGACGGAGACCGTACAGTGAACGACGAAGAAGGCAAACGGCGTTCGGCTGGCTGGGGTCAACAAAACCAGTTGGTTGATGACAGTACACACGTTCCTGAAGATTGCCGTGAAGAAATGCATTGGACACATCGAGTTGGTGAGCCGGCCACTGCTTAGAGGCGACTGTAGTCAGAACTGCATGAATCGTGGCCGGCTTGACCATCGGCGTGAAAGTTTCCCCAAAGTCGACTCCTGGACGCTGATGGAAGCCACGAACCACCCATCTAGCCTTGTACCTCTCCAGTGAGCCATCTGAATTGAGCTTATGCTTGAAGACCCACTTGCCGGATATGACATTCACGTTCGGTGGACGAGGTACGAGCTCCCATGTGCTGTTCCGAAGA
>KE370886.1:621912-633453 GCA_000418225.1 Zizania latifolia
TCCTCGCTCCCGCCGCTCTCGCCCACTGCCACCGCTGTCCTCCGCTCGCTCCCGCCACCGCTCCCGCTGTCGTCGCCGCTCTCGCCCTCGCCGCCCGCCGCCCAAGTCCGTCTCTCACCGTGGGAAGGAAGATGGACGAGGGCACAAGGAGAGGCGTGGCTTCATAGCTGGGTTGAACAAGTGATAGTTCACTTGTGGCTTGCAGACATGTCACTTGCTTTTGAGGTTGAAGCTACGACTGCATTGTAATCGTCCTGAGCTAGACATAGGATTTGCATACGATTTATCAATGCAATCATTGAGCTACAATGCATTTGCAGCAGAGCAAGCACACAGATGTTCCTGCGAAATGGACCCATCAGATTTTTTTGGGGGGTCATCCAAAAAACGAAACAAACTTGGAAGCTGATTGGAAAGTTTTTTTAAAAGAAGCGAGAGAGTCACTTACTTTTACTAAGAAGAATGGACCTTTTTAAAAGAAGCGAGAGAGTCACTTACTTTTATTAAGAAGAATGCCCCAAGCCAAATAAAGGTTTATACATTGAAAGGTACAACTCTTAAGCAAGCGAAAGAAGGGTTAGAGATTAACAAGAGATTCAAAATCAGTTACAATCATGTTAACTATTGAATGATTGAGTGAATAGAGTTTTAAAATATTCTTCTATTTCTTTCCTCCTAGATGTTCTACTAGGTGATAATGAGAATGCCGTTGAAAAATTTTCGGAAGGCTTTAGGAACACAGCGAGACGCTCTTTTCCACCAAAGCTCGGATGTTATGGAGTTTGAAATGGCACATGATACTCCTCCAGACTTGGAGAGTGAAACAGCAAAGCTGAGCGAGATGGTCTGCGGTCTCTGGGGCGGCACGGCAAAGGCAGCAGATGAGATTGTTTTGAAAGGTTAAGCTGATTGGAAAGTTGGAGGGCGAATAATTTTAACTATCAAGAGGAGCAAGAGCAAGAAATGCAGAGTTGCAGATGGCCCATGGCCGACCATTGCAGTAGCTTTCACGGCTATCAAATGCCCAAATGGAGAGGCTGTGGAAAGAAATTTTGTAGTTTTTTTATCAGAACTTTTGTTTGTAAGATTCATAATTGCAAACGCAACTGGAATGCCCAGTTGGGTACCGCTCATAATGCTAGTGCTACATCTACTAAAACAAACATTAACGAGTCTACTGTACAAGTACCAACAATAACACGACTTTAGCTATATGACCAGTATATTCAGTATGTCTGAAGTATTTTTTTTCCAGAAGTGTCTGAAGATTTTTTTCTATAGGTAAATAGGTAATGTGTGAAGTATTAAGTATTATTCAGCATGTCTAAGGTACCTTTTTACTTCTAGAGGTGTATGAATTATTTTTTCTATAGGGGTCCACTACTAGAGAAGTGGCTTTTCATCCACCCCTCTTAGTACCCATTCTAACTGGAGCCGATACCAAAAGTCATCTGCAATGGTCAGAAAAGAGAGAGAACGTTGTGGGTAGCCGCAACCGATACTAATAAAGAGTTTTAGTACCGGGTCAGGAGACCGCCTGATACTAAACTTATCAGTACCGGTCAGGGTACCCACCCGGTACTAAAAGCCTACGTATTAGTACTAGGTCGGCACACCAACTGGTGCTAATAACTTTAGCACCACCGGGTGGTATCTCGAACCGGTACTAAACCTTTCTTTTAATATATCTGATATCTCTAAAAATCTCCTATTCCTCATTTCTGCCTCTATTCTTCAGTTCTTCTTCCACCCGTATGACCAGTTCAGGGTTTAGGGTTTAGCCCAGCCAATCGCTCATCGGCATCCAGATCAGGCAACGACATGGCAAGCCTCCCAAGTGGTGCCGCCGGACAACGTGCTTCTAATAGTAGGCCGGCCACCACCAGGGTATGTTGTTTTCCTCATTTTTTGGCTATTTTAGGGTTGATTGAAAACTGCATCATGAGATGTTGTTATTTAGCCAATCTGTACTGTAAATGCTATGTATAGATGTAGTAATCCCTGTCAATAATCTTAGTACTGTAATGCACATATTATTAATTATATTTCTACGCCAGTCGACCAGTACGCCTCACTCAAATATGCAATAGAAATACTGCATCTTTAGTACCGGTTATGCAATGTATATTAGTTTAATTTACAAATACAAGTAACATAATATAGATGAGTATACAATGTAGATTAGTTCGCTAACTTTTGTACAATCTTAAGTGAAATTGGTTTGACAATTGCCTATTTTAGGTGCCGGCTTATGAGCCGAGGGATTGCCTTTTGAAAATCGGTCATTAGCAAAGACGTCACATCGTATGTATATATATATTGTATTTTCTATTTATGTGGTAACAAAATCCTAACAAACTAATGTAATATTATCTCACTGTTCTAGTTTCTACCAAAAAGCTTCGTCGATCTCCATAACATGCACGAGGGTGACACTCTTGAGATATCAATAAAATATGGCTACACCAATATGATCGATGTTGAAAAATATGGAAGCACCTTCTGCCTAGGTAATAGGTGGTGTGAATTTTATTACTAAGTCCGTCTAGTAGAAGGAGATTATGTGGTACTAACAATGGAAGTCCCGCTGTCCACCAGGGTTACTCTTTTCAATAATTTTGGCAAAGAGAAAGCCCCACCAGCTATAAGAGTGAACTCAAGTAATAGCGGTATATATAACGAACTCACATTAATTATTATATATACATGCCTATTTTGTATATGTACTTATCAACTTTTTTATAATGGCAGATGACGTTATTGGATCTGCAAAGCTAGCTGAGAAGAAGGAGAAACAGAAATCCAAAGAAGCAGGCGACACCGACCAACTAAAGACCATCTGTTTTTTGGCAATCTAACTATCGGGGATATAACCCCGAGATACTCTCCGAGTACATTTATGGTAATCAGACAAAAGATGGGGTCAGAAGAACAGAGCGTTAATTACGACCTAGAAGAGATGCCGACCACCAGCACTCGGGAGGACGCCTGACCACCAGCACTTGGGAGTCTGTTCAACAGTCAGTCCACGCAATCAATGGCAATAAAACTCCAGGAAGTAACAGTTAAATCAATGTAGCGAGTAACCGCTGTAATTATTGGCCCACGATCCCAGGTGATTAAACCAATTAAAAAGGAATTAATAGGGCCGATTAAACTCTGAACGGTAACCCCCGATCCCTACAGTATATAAAGAGATTGGGGACACCTCTTACGAAGACGTCTTTTTAGACATACGTAGTCGCTTTCTAATCGCGCATACAAACATACATGATTAGGGTTATTATCCTTCGGGAGGCTTGAATCTGTCTAAAATCTCTTGTCTCTCATTACTCGTGAGATAACCATTGAATTTTAATCACAGTCTTCCCCATACGTCTACACAAATCCAGTCCTAGGGTATCCCCTAAGGATACTGTTGTTCTTACATAACGACACTAACAGATCTAACGATCGAAAGAAAGGATCTTCTTCAAGCCATCTCGGCTACGACATCCTCCGGTACTCAATTTTATATCTGCACAATCAATTCGTCAGCCATCAAGAAAAAAATAATGGTAAGTACTTTGCATATATCATAATTACAAACATCTATACCTAGCTATATGCACTTGACTCGGCTAACAAGCTACCGAAACATTTAATTGTAATAGTACTTTTTAAGGGAGTATTGTGAGAAATACGCCACACCTCACCTACACCAATAGACCACAGAGATCCAAGTGATAGCAGCAGGAGGCACACTAGTCCCAATTGCAGTGCACAAATCCACAGATGGGCGCTATTACCTGACGGCTGGTTTTGGCCATTTTCTACAAGCACACGAGATAGTTGTTGGCACAATTTGCGCTTTTTATTTCCACATCAGCAATGGTGCACTGGAGACAATTGTATATATACTTTAGCTTATAACAATATCTGTTATATGGTGTAAATTGTTGGTACCTACTGTGATTGGCTAAAATGAAACCATCTTGTGTCTTTCGTCGGTGGATATCTGAAGTGAAATAAAATTAGTTGTGACCAAATTTCAAGTAAAATAAAATCCTAATTATTGTGAAAAAGTCAATTGAAATTGAATCCAACTTAGTTGACTAGAATTTCAATTGAAATAAAATCTAAATTAGTTGTAAAGAATTTCAATTGAAATGAAATCCAACTTAGTTGACTAGAATTTCAGTTGAAAATGAATCTAAATTAGTTGTGAAGAATTTCAACCGAAATAAAATCGAAATTAGTTGTGAAGAATTTCAATTGAAATGAAATCAAACTTAGTTGACTAGAATTTCAATTGAATTTGAATCTAAATTAGTTGTGAAGAAATTTCAATTGAAATAAAATCCAACTTAGTTGGCTAGAATTTTAATTGAAATGAAATCCAACTTAGTTGACTAGAATTTCAATTGAAATGAAATCCAACTTAGTTAACTAGAATTTTAATTGAAATGAAATCTAAATTAGTTGACTATAATTTCAATTGAAATTAAAATGAAATTGAAATGAAATCTATGCTTTTTTTCATAATCATGTATCTTTAGTTAACTAGAATTTCAATTGAAATGGAATCCAAATTAATTGTGAAGAATTTCAATTGAAATGAAATCCAAATTAGTTGTAAAGAATTTCAATTGAAATGAAATCCAACTTAGTTGACTAGAATTTTAATTGAAATTGAATCCAAATTAGATGTGAAGAATTTCAATTAAAATAGAATCTAAATTAGTTGTGAAGAATTTTAATTGAAATGAAATCCAACTTAGTTGACTAGAATTACAATTGAAATAAAATCCAAATTAGTTGACTAGAATTTCAATTGAAATTGAAATGAAACTAAAATAAAATCTATGCTTTTTTATAATCATGTATCTTTAGTTGACTAGAATTTCAATTAAAATAGAATCTAAATTAGTTGTGAAGAATTTTAATTGAAATGAAATCTAAATTAGTTGTGAAGAATTTCAATTGAAATGAAATCCAACTTAGTTGACTAAAATTTCAATTGAAATGGAATCCAAATTAGTTGTGAAGAATTTCAATTGAAATGAAATCCAAATTAGTTGTGAAGAATTTCAATTGAAATAAAATCTAACTTAGTTGACTAGAATTTTAATTAAAATTAAAATAAAATCTGTGCTTTTTTCATAAACATGTATATTTAGTACCGGTGTTATTTATGGCCCGGTACTAAAGATTTTTCTAGTGCCGGATAACAAAGAAAACCGGTATTAAATATTCAAAATCATTGCTTTATTGATACACGCAAACACGCTGAGCCGCGCGCGCTGACGGACAGTGAAACTACTTCATTTAGTCCCGAGGCGACGGTTCACTTCCCGTGACAACCGTACCACTTCTTTTCCCCGGCGACGCTTGATCGCAGTACTAATCGCACGTTATAATCGTTGACCGCGACTAGTACTAGCTCTCCTCCAGCTCCCTTCTTCCTCTTTCTTCTAAGACCACCGGCGGAGAGATCGACGTATAGTAGGCGGTGACCATAGCGTCGAGTCGGTGGAATGGGCTCCCGTATGATATCACCGTGGAATGGGCACTAAAGTTATGAATTTTAGTACTGGCTGTGCGTCTCAGTCGATACTAATACATAAAGAATTAGTCCCGGTTTGGTTCTCCACCCGGGACTAGATGGGTGTATTAGTACCGGTTGAATAACCGGTACCAATGTGATACCCTTTTAGTATCGGATGGACAGTACCGGATCGAAAACTGGGACAAAAATAGGGTTTACAATCGGTTCTAATGACGCGTTCTGTAATAGTGGTATGAAGTATTTAGTATGTCTGAGGTATTTTCATTTTTATTTCTAGAGGTGTTTGAAGTGTTTTTTATAGGTGTCGGAAGTATTCAGTATTCAGTATCCAGTATGTCTGAGGTATTTTTCCTTTTTATTTATAGAGGTGTCTGAAGTATGAGCAAAAGTAAAATAGCAAAATACATGGGCTAGGGATCCAATTCAGAAAAGCCCAATAGGTAGCCCACTTTTCAAACTCTGAAAGACGGAAACATTGATCATGTAGCATCAACTCAACCACAATTCCTCCCAGCTCTGAAAGAGAAGTCTGCGCGATTCGTTCGTGTCACTTCGCGACAATGTTTGTATCCGTCCGTCCATCCACCAAACTAGCTCAGCTCCAGGCAAGTCAGTCACTGCATCTCAAGCTCACGACGCCATTAGTTTCACTGACGCAGTGAGTGTCGTCAGTACAGAGCTCACTCTCCATCACCTGCACTGGCTATCACCTTCCTCCGTTCTCTTCCAAGAATATGGCGACTTCATCTTTGTTTGCTACCTTCTCTCTGTGTGTGTGTGCGTGTGTAACGAACGGAAATGGTGCTGGGTTTCCAGGGTCACCGCAAAGCGAGGCGAGCCAAGGGGATAACATGGGGGCGACGACGTGGATGCGTCCCCGCCCGTGCCTTGCAGATTGGATCCGCTTGGACTTGAGTGAATCGGATCCCTGTCATTTTAGGAATTTTTCTATTCTCTTTTGTAGTTAAGCTAAGTGATATTTGTTTCTTTTTGTCAAGTCTTACATGTATAATAACCAGACTAAAAATCATATATCATAATGTATAACAAACAAGCAAATATTATCGATTTATTTATGATATGATAGAACTCGTCACCCTGGCCGATATTTCCTTCTTTTTTCTGTCCAGTTTAGCTCACTTGATGATGCAACAGTTTGAGTGGTGTCTTTCTATAACACGAAATCGATAGCATTGACAACATTGGAAGATATAACGCAGATTAATTACTGCCTTTTCGTTGCATCCATCCATTATAGCAGAGCTCATAGAAAGTGCAAAAGTTACAAGCAGGTGTGTCATAACTATGGTTGAACACACGATTAATAGTTAAATCAGACTTAATAATAGTAACTAAACCGACTAACAAAATTTTGGATATCAACCAAGCTGTCGGTTTAGGGAGTGTGAACCGTGAGGGCCTCACGAATAGAGGCGCCAGAGAAGGCCCCTTATCTGCCACGTAGGACGAGGGTGGGGCCACGTTAGGGCTAGCTTCCCCTTTGACACCATGGCTCCTATATAGCCTTTCACCACCCTATCCGTGCGAAACGAAACCCCCTTTTGTCCTCTCGGTCACAGCTCAAGGTGGGGCTCTAGGCCTCTAGCTTTACAAGAACAAGGTACAGACCAACATCTATTTGCATTAGCTTATCTTGCATTTTTCCATTAGTGGTGCAGCGGTTATTGTGCTGTTGTTTAGAGCGTGCAGCTGTTATGATTTGATTATCTCCTTTCTAAATAAGTACGTGTTATAATTCTGTCATGTCATGGGTGATGGTCTAGCTAGCTGCTGCTTAGTTTTTTCTTCGTAGGATCAGATCAGAGTACTGACTGTTTTTCATCTCAACGAGCAGAGGGGAGATAAAATACTCCCACTTGTTTTTCTTTTTTCTTTTTAAAGAAGTAGCGTTCATGTTTGCGGTGTGTATTGGTTAGAGTTTCAACTTTCTCATCTTGTAAAGCTAAAGTCGGATCAAACAGTTTGTAGATTCTAATTTTTTGGTATATTATGGTAGGATCTGTTTTACGAAATACCGAGTTATTTTTTCTTCACAACTCTATCAGATATTAGGCTGAACTGAGATGAACACTTTCAAGAGCAAAATAATTCCTTTTTATGATTGTCTTTTCTTTGCGTAGAGAAAATCAAGATTGTGCTGGACTTTGTAGCGGGCCGAATAAATTTTGCCGTATTTCGCGAACACTAACTAACCTATAATTGCCCGGTGAGCCGTGCGTGCGCCACGTGGCAGCAAGATGGACTACATGTACGGGCCAGGCCGGAACCACCTGTTCGTCCCGGGGCCGGTGAACATCCCGGACCCGGTCATCCGCGCCATGAACCGGCAGAACGAGGACTACCGCTCGCCGGCGGTGCCCGCCCTCACCAAGACCCTCCTCGAGGACGTCAAGCAGATCTTCAAGACCACCACCGGCACCCCCTTTCTCTTCCCCACCACCGGTATCCTCCCTTCCTTCCTTTCTTCCTTGGTCATATCCATGGTGGGCGGCTGGGAGATCGACTGACTATGGCCGGGTTTGCAGGGACGGGGGCGTGGGAGAGCGCGTTGACGAACACGCTGTCGCCGGGGGACAGGATCGTGTCGTTCCTGATCGGGCAGTTCAGCCTCCTGTGGATCGACCAGCAGCAGCGCCTCAACTTCAAGGTTGACGTCGTCGAGAGCGACTGGGGCCAGGGAGCCGACCTCGCCGTCCTGGAGTCCAAGCTCCGCCAGGACCCCTCCCACACCATCAAGGCCATCTGCATCGTCCACAACGAGACCGCCACCGGCGTCACCAACGACCTCTCCGCCGTCCGCAAGCTCCTCGGTATATACATATAACTAACCTTTCTTTTCCCTCTTCGGCTGGCCGTCGATCGGCTACTATCCTCTCTCTTCTCTTTCTCCGGCGAGCGATATATCGAGATGATCTCATCGATCGATGCAATGGGTGGATGCAGATGCGTACAGGCACCCGGCGCTGTTGCTGGTGGACGGCGTGTCGTCGATCTGCGCGCTGGACTTCCGCATGGACGAGTGGGGAGTTGACGTGGCGCTGACGGGGTCGCAGAAGGCGTTGTCGATGCCAACGGGTCTGGGGATCGTGTGCGCGAGCCCCAAGGCGCTGGAGGCGAGCAAGACGGCCAAGTCGGTGCGTGTCTTCTTCGACTGGAAGGACTACCTCAAGTTCTACAAGATGGGCACCTACTGGCCCTACACCCCCTCCATCCAGCTCCTCTATGGTCTCCGCGCCGCCCTCGACCTCATCTTCGAGGAGGGCCTCGACAACATCATCAAGAGGCACACCCGCCTAGGCACCGCCACCAGGCCAGTCTTCTTCTTCTTCTTCCTCGTCGTCGTCCTCCTCGTGACCGGCGAAAGTGAGATGAGATGAAATGAAGTGAGATTCTGACGGCGACGCATGCAGGCTGGCCGTGGAGGCGTGGGGGCTCAAGAACTGCACCCAGAAGCCGGAGTGGTTCAGCGACACCGTCACCGCCGTCGTCGTGCCGTCCTACATCGACAGCTCCGCCATCGTCAAGCACGCGTGGAAGCGGTACAACCTCAGCCTCGGCCTCGGCCTCAACAAGGTCGCCGGCAAGGTCTTCAGGATTGGCCACCTCGGCAGCCTCAACGAGGTAAATTATTTTTACAGATTTGCCGCTGGATTGACACATATAACTGCCAGTGTTCCCAATTCAAAATTTAAATTTTAAATTCAAAAACTAGAATTGAATGGTTTATCACCTGTAACTAGTCGGTTAGTTGTGCTAATTAATAATTTTTAAAAAATAAAAATAGGAAGGAAATTCTAGAAAGAATATAAAAAATGTAAAGATAATTTATAATAAAATGATAAAAAATTAGTATGTAATTTGTTGTTTTTAAAATTAAATGATAAATCATCACAAATTTAATAATTTCATTTTTTGAAAAATAATACTCTACAGCTATTCTAAATTTGAATATTTTTTAAAAAATATAAAAAATATCAAAAAAAACACCTTAATTTTTATAAGATTTAAAAAAATAAATTTCAAACCAAACCGGTGTGTCCAGTCGACCGGCTACCGTGCGATCGTGAACGAACGGCTCATCAGCCATTGTACGATCAACTCTGCAGCTGCAATTGCTGGGTTGCCTGAGCGGAGTGGAGATGGTGCTCAAGGACGTCGGCTACCCGGTGAAGCTCGGCAGCGGCGTGGCGGCCGCCACCGCCTACCTGTCGAACTCGACGCCGCTGATCCCGTCAAGGATCTGACGAGCACAACTCCGGCCGCCGCCGCCCTGGAGCCACCACGTACCACGAGCACAATGAACATCCTGCATCCATGGCTTCTGCAGAAGTGCAGAACGTACGGAACGGCTGCAGTAACCTATTGGCATTATACTCTCTCTCTCTCTCGATGCAAAGTTAATTATGCTAAGGAGTATAATTTTGCGAACAGCAGCTTTAATTAAATAATATTCAATTCGATGTATACAGATTAAAAACGACGAACGAATAATCATTCCGTACTCTTTAACTAGAACAATTCTGTTTCTTGCATGCTAGCTTATTGTTGATGCATGATAAGCGCCAGCTGTTTTACTTGTAATTCTAGTGTTCTATTATCCGAGTCTGAACTGAGAGTGAGAGAGTGTGAGACTAGTCAACTCACGCTATCTGGCACACGTCTGCGACTGATTTGGCGATTTAGTGATGGGATCTGGGTGGTTCAATATTTCGATCAATATTTCTCAATTGAAGTGGCTCGATTGAAATGGTAAGTCTATTGTCAGAGGGTAACATTGATGATTCGACACAACCATTCGAAAGCATTGCATCTTAGCAACCATATACCAACTTCAAAAGTTATTTATGATCTTAATAAAACACAATCAATCAAACGATAAGGGTCTCTATTCCTACAAATAATTAAGAACTACAGAGAATAAAATAATCAAACACTCAAATACTAATATATTATATAAGTTCACAAGAGATAAAAAAAGATGGCGTCCTGAAACAGCGAAATGACAACATCAACTAGCAAAGTAGCATTACATGCCACGTCGAGGATCTCACAGAAGTACAATAAATTCAGCTTTTCACCGTCAGGTTACAAAGTACTCTTCGTACTGATGTTGCCTTGCAACGCTGACGAGGCTATCATGTCCGATCGGACTTTTGAGTAGCCTTTCCCTTCCGCCAGCGAATTCTTAATGAGTCAAAAGCGCCACCCCAACCCGCAGTCAGCCCCATCAGCTACGAGTTCCCCTTCCACGGCACACCTTATCGCAGGCGAAGAGGACTGCCCACCGCGCCATGGACTATGTTACAATTGTGATGAGCAATTCGTTACTAGACATCAATGCAAACACCTTTTCCTAATTAAAATCTTAGGAGCTCCTGAAGATACCAGCAAAGCCTTGACCATGGAAGAATCAAAGGAGGAATCTAGCTCGAGGACGACCTGACTTTCTAGGGAAGAGATGTCATGTGGGCTTCAATATTATGGTCAAGTCGTAATAATAGGAGTCACTGTAGGTGTTAGCAAATTAATAATTAGAGTAACTATTGATTAATAATCAGAATTAATATTTGTTAAGAGATAAAGTCTTATAGAAGATAAGGTAGAATCAATATATGATTAGAGTTTGTTAGTTAAAATGTTGTAAGGTTAATATATATACGTCGCCAACCCTCTATCAATAAAATCAAATCAGAAGTTAGAAATTAATTATCTATTCCCAATCTATTCATCTATTACTAGTCTAAATTTCTCATTTCCCTGCATATTTTATATTTTGTTCTACCCGTGACAGAATTGAAGCAGGTGTATAAACAGAACTTATGGCTTCGATATTGAAATAGCAGTTTTATCATCTTTGAGAAGGTACTGTCAAATATAAGATACCAACCGGTATCAAATCTAATCTAACCGTTGATTTAGTGGGGGCAAGATTGAAAAAACGGCAACATCCAACCGATCAAAGAGAGTATGCT
>KE370886.1:685006-708758 GCA_000418225.1 Zizania latifolia
TTTCATAGAGTTTTTTACTGCAGTCTAGGTGTTTGATGTAATGTGTGCAAGGCTTTTGTTTTTGGACTGCATGATGGGTGTTTGATGAAATGTCTATGTGACCAATTTGAGATACATGTCTAGTGTTTATGTTATTGTTTAAGAGGATCCGGAACGCGTTATTTGCATATTCGATGAATTGATTCTGTGTTCGCTTACCAAGTGTTCGGTGTGTTAAATTGAGTGTTTCGGGCGTATCTGTTTCCATAGAACGCTTGTCACATTCATATCTCGGTGAAGCGATTCTTTTCAAGTGCCGTAGTTCGGAGGAGTCTACATTAACTTGTTTTGTAAGTGGACCATTTTTAGCACTGTCATGTATTGAGCTTTATCAAGGTCACTTGCAAAATTGTTTTCTGAAGATTGAAGAAGTCTTTGTGTCTCGACTCATCTGGTGTGACCATCTTGGCACCTTGGTTGTGCATGAAATTTTAGGGTCACTTGTGAGTCGAACACGGTTTTATCTGAAGTTTCGTTTTTACGCTGTAAAAATTTGTTTTCGACCATTCACCCCCCTCTGGTCGCCTACTCTGATCCAACACTGGCACAGAACTTCCGATTCCATCGGATCTTTCGGATGCTCTAGAACCTGGAACTTCCGGCTACAGCCGGAACTTCCGGTTCCCCAGAATTTTCTTGGGCACAATTCCATCAGCTTCAAGCCTCCATGAACTTATATTAATCTATTACAGCTAATAGCACTATACTAATTACGTGAGCAGAAGCATCACATGTCGACGTACAGGTCGTACAAGATTTGAACAGCCTTGGGCTGCAATTAACTATGACACGTAGGCCATAAAAATTACATGCATGCATCATATACACCAAAAGGCCATACCAGTCACAACATTATCTGCAAAAATAAGTTAGGCGTAGAATCTATACGTGACTGAACAAGACCCGAAACTTCCGGCTCAAAGGCCTGGAACTTCCGGTCGAAGGGCCCAGAACTTTCGAGTCAAACCTAGAACTTCTAAAATCAACCTTCTGAGTCGAATTTATTTTGGCCCAGAACTTCCGGGTCACACCCAGAACTTTCGAAAATAACCTTCTGTACGAAGTTTATTTTGGCCTAGAATTTCTGGGTCACATCCGAAACTTCCAAAAATCTGAAGCAAAAACAATAGATCTAATCTATTTCCACCACATATCACCTATATATGATCGATCCAGATCGAACACTACGCACGTAGACTCTGATACCACTATTGGGTTATGGGGAGGCTACGCTAGCGTCAATGTTAAAAATTTTACCCTGTTCGCCCAGGAACCATGCGTGCAATGGGATCATAGATCGTTACCTCTAGCCACGAAATGCGCTAGGGCAGCGGAAGTAGAGTTGATGAAGCGCGTTCTCGATCGGCTCCGCTCAGTACCGTCTATTCGTCGGCGACGAAGACGACGTAGTCTGGCGATCTCCACGGGAAGATCAGCACCGCAGTAGCAGCAGCGCCTCTACGGTATCCACATGTACAGGGACATGATCACCTCAAGCCGGTATACTAGTATCGCATGAGAGATTAGGGGAGAGACGGCCACAACCGGTGTAGCCAGGAGAGGTGGCGGCTATGGTTAGGTTGAAGCAACAAGCAACAACAGCGACAGTAGCCTTTTCGTCCTAGCCCCTCCTCTCCTTATATAGTTCACTCTCATGGGCCTTTAATCAGTATTAAAGCCCAACAGATCTAATCTGTTCATCTGGCCCGAAAGTTCTAGTCTAGGCCTGGAACTTCCGAAAATAACCTTCTGTACGAATTTATTTCTGTCCGGAACTTCCGAAAATAACATTCTGTATCGAATTTATTTCGACCCGGAACTTCTATGTCTCACCCGGAACTTTTGGTTCATCTAGAATTTATCTTTCAGGTAGGCCCAGAACTTTCGGTCCAACCGGAACTTCCGGCTTCTTCAGAAACCGAAAATAGGACTGGCCCGAAACTTTCGGTCGAACCGGAACTTCCGGATACTCCAGAACCCAGAACTTTCGGCCTCAAGCCAGAACTTTCGGTTCCCCCAGAATTCTCTTGGGCATATTTTCATCAAGAAGCTCATTCTCTGGGTTCCTCGCCTCCTTTATATACTTAGGAGGTGAGCCCAATAATCCAAGACTTTATCCCAAGTCGATTTAGGATTGCCTACCAAACTCAGAAGCTAATTGGATTCTGGTACAAATATATTCTTTTATATCATATCTGGAGTCCAGTCACCCGATAAGGACTTAACCTTTCTTATCAGAGCTGAACCTCCCTCCATGGGCCATACCGGATAGCAATGCTGGACTTGGCTTGCTGTCAGTCCAGACTGATAAGCCTAATCGTGGGGTATTCGGTGGTCATGTCCCCGACAACGTGAGAGTAAAATGTTTCACTCTTTTATTTTAAATGTTTCACCCTATTTATTTCAAATGTTTCACTCTTTTATTTCAAATGTTTTTTACTCTTTTTATTTCGAATGTTTCATATGTTGAAGATGAATGTTTCACCAGTTAAAGATGAATATTTTAATAGTTCAAGATAAATGTTTCACCTTTTTTATTTAAAATGTTTCACTGAAATTTCAGTGAAACAATTGAAACATCCGTACAACACTATTGAAACATGCGTCCGATTTTTGGACTCCGTCCGGGCATCCGGACGATAGTCGTTCCCATATATAATATATAATATGTAATATATAGAGTACATATGTGGAGAGATAAGGTAGGTAATTTGTAGATGAGGACTAGATATAAATCTGATCATATCTAATATCATTGAACACTATTACCATATAGTCTAACCTACCATATACTCTAACATCTTTCGCAGTCTAAGCGTGAGTAAAACAGACACTTAGACTAAAGAAGAAACAAACAAGAGCGCTCAATAATGATAACCATTTGTGCCATCCTGAGGTAACCAATGCAATGGACCAGAAGAAGCTGCAGATGAGGTAGCTGCACGTAAAGTAGTCGAAGTCAAGGTACCGATGATGAGAAAGTCGCTCGAAGCCACGGACACAGAGAAGCGACACAAGGTGGTCATAGGCGCGTGCAATGGCGTCGACGAACTGAGATGTGCAACATGCACTAAAGACGAAGATGGTGACACAATCGTGGTAGTCGTTGAGGAAAGAAACGCAAAAGAGTCGATGTTGTCGAAACCGTTAAGGATGAGACACCACATTGGGTTTGCTAGTCCCAAGGATGAATCGAGACGAATGCGCATAACAGTGTTGCCAAAGTCACGTGAGTCACTGAACACTAAACCTTAACACAAAACATTAAATACCAAAAACACTAAACACTAAACTCTAAACACAAGCCGCTAAACACTAAACAACAAACCTTGAACCCTAAACCCTAAACAGAAAACACTAAATAATATTCTTGTGTTCTTGTTCATAATAAGGAACTCTAGACTACACCTGGTAACAGATGTTTCCAAACACTTTAGACCAGTTTGGAAGTGGATTTGTTTCGATACATATGATGTTTATTTTTTGAATTAAATATCAGAGAACCACAAATTTAAAAATAAAAACAAAAAAGCTGGCAATGATAGGCGATTGGATCGGACCAATTTTTACCAATCCTTTCCCCCCAACCATTCCAAATTTGAATATTTTTGAAAAGGAATCTGCCAAAAATCATCAAAACCACCTAATATTTATAGTAAAGTTTTTAGATTTTTTTTCAATATTTTCAAATTTAAATGTGTTTTTAACTGAACTGACCGATTTGGGTGGTAACCAAGCCCTAGCAACAACCCCGATCAACTTCATGCATGCTAGTTTGGAAAAAATTGCCAGTAGGCAGGCTGTAGGCCACCACTCCTGTAGCCCGCCTGCAGATTGCCGCCGCATGTCCTCTCGCTAGATCATAGCACTAGCAACTAGGGATGAAAACGGAGCGGAAAGTTTCCGTCCGTTCCGAGAAAAAACGGAAACGGAATAGGTTAGACGGAAACGGAAACGGAATTTTTCGGAGCGGAAACGGATACGGAATTTGTTATGCGGAAACGGAAACGGAAACGGAACGGCCATTTCCGACGGAAACGGATACCGCAACGGATATTCCGCGTAAGAAATACGGATTTTTTCCGTTTTCAGCCCATTTTCAATCCTGGCCCACTACCGAACAGCCTGCCACCCTCATCCTTTCGTTGCTGCAGCCCACCGCTTCTCCTCCTCCCTGCTAGCCTGTAGCCTGTCCTCTCTCACACGGCATTTTGCAATAAAAACACACGGTTTGTCTCCTGATTTCCTGCTCTAGTATTGATTTTCTTATTGCACGATAGTTATATTATGTTGTAATTTCAGTTGGTAATCATTAGCAGTGGCCTTCTACAATGACTCTCACTGAGATGCACTCTACTAACAATGGTCACAGTGGTCTGATTAGGTATCTTTTTTAGCTGCCTAGTATAAGCCAAACACATGTAAACAATCAACAAAAATGTTTTTATATTATGATATTTTTCTATCCATCAAAAGTTAATTAATATTATTCCATCTTTTATTTTTTAGTTGGAGCAATAAAATAATAATATCAATAATATAGAGGATTAGGATGACTTGGACGAAAACACGCACATGAAATAATGAAAGATGGAAGTTATGGAGTTTTTTCTTTATAATTATCTTTAAAACTTAAACCATTTCTATTAGGAACTATATGTTATAAGTTGATACTACGTATTCCGAGAGATATTCGATCCGTATTCGTATCTGCTCCTTATTCGATCCGTATTCGTTTTCGGTACTATTCGCTTTTGTATTCATTTCCGGGATATCCGTTTTCGTTTTCGTTTTCGTTTCCGTTAAAAAATAAGAAAACGGATATGGTAACACCTATTTTCGTCCGTTTCCGCTCCGTTTTCATCGTAGCACTAGCAACCGCGTGGCTCCACAGCCTCGTACAAAGCGAAGTTCTTCCGCCTCAGATCGACTCAGCGGATGCACGCACGGCCCGAGGCTCTCTTAGCGCCCTGCACACGCTATCTCGTCCGCCCTTCCCCTCCATGGAGCCCTGCCGGCACCACCCATTGGCCACCCCACAGCTCCGCGCCAGCCACCGTTGCCTCGTCTTCTAGATTGCCTATGCTGACTCCCTTCCCGATGCGCTCCGCCGCTCCTCGTTGACCCCCGTGTCACATTCATCGGCTCCGGCTCCTGCTCCGACCTTGCTGCTGTATTCTGACTCTGCCACATCATCCCCCAAGGCTATTGCTACCAGCGCCTAGTGCGGTGGCGCGATGCGCTCAGCGGTACGCATCGCACGGTACACCAGCGGAGCTCTCGTGGTGGGAGGCACCGAACGGGCACACGCTGAGAGGGAGGCGGCGTGTGGAGAAGCATGGGGGCGCGTTGAGTGGGACGCGCCACGTGGAGAAGCATGGGGGTGCGGACAGGCTTGTATTCTGAGCAGAGATCAACGGCGAGGTAGGCGTCGACGGGCTCCCTGTAGGAAAGGAACTAGCTCCTCGGACTTCACCAACTCTCTATAGTCATTGATCTAAGCCATTCAGTATCGATCTGACGGTGTAGAGTCTCTTCTAACTGCTGCGAAGTAGGTCTTACCACGCGCGAAGCTCCTCTCCGACACCGATCAGATCTCGATCGAACGGTGCAGAGGAAAACGATAGCTCTCTGTAGTCGACAAAGTTGAGTGCAGAGGATCTCAGAAAGGGCAAACAGGATGGCACGTGCGGGGCGCTGAGCGAGCTCGGGCTGTGCGTGCGTGGAGCCGAGCCGAGTCGAGGCAGAAGAACTTCGCTTCGTGTGGGGCTGCGGAGCCACACGGTTGCAGGCGCTACGATCTGGTGAGACGACACGTGGGCCGTGGCGGCAAACTACAGGTGGGCTGCAGGAGTGGCGGCCTGCTGCAGCCCGCTTGCAGACAATTTTTTCCGCTAGTTTGGAGTGTATAGCTGAGTACTACAAGTTCTTTATTGTTGTATAAACATGCGTATTCAACTATTCACTTATATATTGAGAAGGCATACAACTTTGTATAAATATTATCACTATGATCAGCAACTAAATACTATTGTTACAAACATGCATGGATACACACACCACCATTAACATTACAAAAAGAAGAAGAACTGAGGCCTCTATTAATTAATCCCTATATAAATTCCCATATCTGCTCCCAACATGTAATGATTGGGCCAGGAGTAGTACATGTATGTATGCATATTGCATATGCCTATATATAGGGACAAAACATGCCTCAAGAAAAAAAAGAAACATGCATGAGGAGGACTATAATACAATTAACACAAGAGGACCTACTAGATCATGCGCGCATATGTATGCATGAAGATTGCACTACGTACATATATAGGGAGGTTGGTAGGTAATTGAGGTAATTAATCTAGTTTATTAGCTAACTAGTTGTGTTTCCCCTGGGTGTAGATGTAGTCAGTGTGAGCGACAAGTGTCCTCCTTATCAAGCAGTGCTCATGATTTGCAGCTGCTGTTTTCCCCTCGTGTTCATGGCACGGATCCTCCTGCTCTACATCTTGGCCCATCATCATGGTGGTCTCCGTCGTCGTTCGTCCTCCTTTTCCCTGCAGCAGCGTGGTAGCAGTCTCCTCCGTCCCCTCCAAAGAAACCTACATGCATGCACATGCTTAATTATTTAGAAGATTACATGAGAATATTGAAGCGACGGATAGATGTACCATAGCTAGCTAGCTATGCAGCATGAATAATATAATGCAACAGTGGCTATAAACTAGCTAGCTAGACAATTTTTATGAATGCATGCGGCATATATAAGCATAAATGTAAATATGTATATATACCTGCTGCAGATTGTTCTTCTTGATGTGGTCATCACTACTGGATGTTGGTTCTGGCCTCTGCAGATTGTTCTTCTTGATGTGGTCATCACTACTGGATGTTGGTTCTGGCCTTGCAGCCTGTGACCCCCTCATGCGGACAAGCAGGAGAAATGCCACCACCAACAGGAGGGCACTAGCTTGCTGCACCTTGTTGGACGCCATGAACTTGCTAGGATATCTCTCTCTCTCTTTCTTCAGTATATATACTCGTATATAGCAGCTAGCTAGCTAAACCCCGGCCGGCCTCTCTCAGGAATTAGTTAATTATGTCTTGGTACGCTTAAATCGAGGGAGGAGGTAGCTAGCTAGGGTAGGCGAGGAGACGACGGTGAGAGGCAGCAGCATCCAACCCTCTTATTTATACACGGTGAGTAGCACACTGTATATTGAAGCTTGGAGCTACTACAAATCTACTATGGGATGGACGTATATACGTACACGTATGTGCGTGTGATCGATGCATGCATGAGATCGAGCTAAGCTAGAAGGCAGCAGTGTGTACATACATCATGTCAGGTGGTGTAGCTGTCGAGTTTGCCTGACGATCGATATGATGAGTTTGCACTGCACTGCCGTAGACGGCGTTCCCTTCTTCATACACACCCATGTGATCCACAACGACGGCTCTGGACGTCAATCATATCACGTGGATGGATATAGACCATATCATGTACGCTCTACGTACGTGCACTCGTTTTTCTTTTCCTTTTCTTTCCTTCTAATGCCAACCCGGCCAGACTTTCTACAAATTCTCTCTCCCTGCTGCAGGCTGCAGCATGCATGCGGGACGGATCGATTCACTACTTGGAAAAAAAGTAATTTGTAACCCCTACTCTCTAATAATGATATATATCAAATTAACGAGGGGTGGATCTAGGCTAGCTACAAATTAATCACCGGGTCATCTACTCATCTTCGTTAATTACATCCTAAGGTCCTTTAATTTTCCCGGATCAACAGTAATTAACACAATTTTTCTAAAGGATTTTACTAATTCATCGTGTTCATTTGACCCCCATGAAATGGGACCGGATCTGCCCTGATCTCGATCTAATATATAGTTCTAATACATGCCAATTGTAACGTACGGCCAAGGAATAGCATATGCTGATATGCATGCAGCTAACTGCAGAAGCAAAAAGCATGAACATATATACTTGCACTCGCATTGACTTTTACATATTAAAACTTGCGTAAATGCTCTTTATATCCTTCTTATCAGATAAGTTTAGATAATAGAAATATTCTTGTCTCTGAACCAACTGGATACAACCATTTGATTGTGGATATATACCAATCGCTCATCGATCAGCCACTGCTACCCTCCTTCAGAGAGCACCTGGCCATTGATCGTACGCTCATGATCAGTTGTAACATACATACGTACATACATATACGTGTGTATTTATATATATATACATATACATATACATATATAAATATATGCACTTATCACTATGAGAAACAGAGAGTTTGTCGAGTGTCTAAATCTTTGCCAAGTGCATTATGTCGGGCACTCGGCAAAAGCTAAACACTCGATGAACAAATAATTTGCTGAGTACTCTAGACAAATATATTCGGCAAATATTTAGACACTCGGTAAAATCATAAAAAAAATTAATCCGATAAAGGTGTTAAAAAAAACAGGTTTACCGAGCGCCACTAACGAGTACTTGACAAACCGTAGTGTTTGTCTAGTGCCCGTTTCTAGCACTCAACAAACCTTCATTTCTAGCAGCCACGTTGCTACACCACGTCATCAAGGACATAGTTTGCCGAGTGACCGAGAGCGACGCTCGCAAATCCTGATATACGTACATGAGCGCTGAGCTCAGAGTAGATGACGGAAGAGTTAGCAGCGATTGGTTGGGGAAGTTTGCATGGGAGCAGCAGCCCATCGATCGAGAGCTTTTATTTGCATTGGAGGATGTGTGGTAAAGGTTCCGCCAGCAGTACTGACTGTACGTATACTCGAGGTTTTAGTGGTTGCTTCCATTTTTTCCCTTAATTTATGTTTAAATTGACGGAGTTTTCCCCTTGTTCTAAAAGATACCAGAAATTGCATATATATGTGACGACGGTGTTACGAATATAAACACACCGATTAGTCAATTACAAAGTAACCACTGGTGGGCTAGCTACCACTAGACCTGTTCTCCTTAATTAGCTAGGAGCACTTGCATTACATTTTTAAGGAACATAATCCAGGAGGTCAAATTCGAATTTATGCACGATAATATTGCCACTTAATTGCAACATAGATTAATAGAAAAGCGCGTGAAGGAGGAAACGCTTTAATATAAACATGTTACCAAATTAATGAGATTACTACAATCCATTCCATTGGAATTAATATCAAAAGGAGCATAACTTTAATTAGTACTCCGTATATTAATATTGTATGAAATGCCAAATTAATTGTGGGATGGTTAATTGCCGATGACTGTACAAGTGCGTGTATCTCCTACCACGAACAATTCTACACACTGTAGAGCAAACGGTGTGCGTACTCTCCGCCTCAATTGGCACCGTACGTTAGCTTGTTTATTTACTTTTCGCGACATTAATTGGTCTGCTTCAATTAATTACTAATTCGACACTTGATCGAATTCATGACGAGGACGTCCCTAGTTCATTCAGGTGGTATATGCAGACGTGCTCCACCATGAGACACACAATCTATATCTGATAAATAAATCCAGACGAAATTACGTAACAAACCTACCTACTTAGCACAGTCGCTATGCTAGACATCATGCATAATTTTTATATCTTACATTTCACTAAAACTAGTCCTGTGCACACTAGTAATTCAGTATAATAATTTATTAATATCACTTTTTTATCATGCTTGAGATGTTGTGCAGAATCAAAGTCGTGTAAGATCTGATTTCCTCGTCTTTTTACATTTAATATATTAACATATTATTTATGTTATTAATACAATGAGACTCGATTTACTGACTTTATAGGTCGTCGACCTATACCATCCATTAAATCGTAAAATTCGAGTTGCATTAATTGCGTGATGATGCGTGTGTTCACACGGACATTATGCTTGTTATCTTTCCCCGTATAGGAGGTAATCTCTCTCTGGAAACAATTATACCCATGCTGATTAATTAAGACCACACACAAATATATATATGCAGGTATTCAAATGAAATTAACTAAATGCACAAATAAAAATATATACATATACATACATACACACACATATATATATATATGGCCTTTGTTCGTGCATTCATTAATTTACTTTTAATAGATATCCAAAAATTATATATGATAGGAGGAATAGTAAAAACACGAGTAGTCACGTAGGTGTGTTTGGGCTGTCCCTGGGACAGGCGATGCAACCGTCCGGCTCCCGTATCCCTACTGTAGAACACACTATTAGTATTAGTTATAAATCCTCTTTGGTCACAGTTTTTGATCCGGTACTGTTTATCTGGGACTAAAGGGGTGGTCCATTTAACCGGCACTAATACACCCATCTAGTTCTGGGTGGGAAACCCAACCAGGACTAATTCTCTATACATTAGTGCTAACTGAGACGCACATTCGGTATTAAAATCCATAACTTTAGTGCCGGCTTGACTTTTCAGCCGGTACTAAATATACAGTTTTTTAATTGTTATTTACTGTGATCTTAGTTAACTAGTAAAGATTAATATTATCTTAATTTTAATTAATTAATTATGCTAAATTCTGTTCTGTTGATAGATAACTGGTAAAGTCTAATTTATTTCTTCTGTTTGATGTAGACAGATAAAGTTTAATTTAATTTACGCTGTTTTTTCGTTTAATTTGCATCGTATGTAATTTTTTGTTTCATTTCACACGGAAAAATAAGAGAACACAGTATAAAAGTTATCACTTTGTATATATAATAGTGGGTATATTTACATATATATATATATTTGTAGATATATATATATCTATATACTATATATATGTCTATATACTATATATATATACTACTCGTGTTGCCGCTGCCCCATGCCGAGCCGCCACTATGGACATCGTTGTCGCCATCGCCGCCGCCCCATGCCGAGCCGCCACTGAGGACGTCGTTGCCACCGTCGCCATCGTCGTCACTGCCATCGTCGCTCCAGCCGTTGTCGTCGCCGCTGTCGTCGCTGCCTCCATCGTCGTTGGCGATGCCGTTGCCATCGTCACCGCCACTGTCGTCGTCGCTACCAGTGCTGTTGTCACTGTCGCTACCACCGCTACCACTATCGCCGATGTCCTGTCGAGGAGCGCTATCGGTGGCGACGTCCGACATTGCGTTGGCGCCAGTAGCACCGGCATCTGAACGGGCGGAGTCTTGCTCCACCAAGTTCCTAGCCTAGATGGCGTCGTCTTCAGCCTAGAGGACCCTAGCATCCTTCTAATCCTCCTAGGCCTGCACGACCGCATAATGTACGAGTCATTCATGGTCATCGAGAAGTCCTCCTCGGACATCCATTACCACGAAGACGATGTGGAACGAGACGACATGACTGAACAAAGAAACAAAACGTAAGACAAACAAAATATAGTGTTAAAGGCGAACAATATGAATAAGACGAAAGCAGACTTACCAAAGCAGAAGAACAACAGACGGAAGTCGGCAAAGAAGAAGATAGTATGAAAGTAGTACATGAAACAACAGAGTACATGGACCCCCTTATATTGTCGTGTCTTTAGTACTGGTTGCAAAGACAAACCGATACTAAAATACGACAGACTTAGATCCCAAAGAGACGTAGGGACAAAACTTTTACCTTTTAGTACCGGTTGACATTATAAACCGGTACTAAATTTAGATCGGCATAGATAACAAGGAGACGGTGCCATAATTTGGCCAATTGCTCCATTACAGACAGGCACGAAACCACATTACAGACACGAGCGACTGTAGCGATCGTCGCCGTATAAAGTTTTTAGATTTCCTTTTCCAAACTAAAATTTGTAAAATAAACTTAAATTAAAACTTGTGATGATCATGTACGCCGCATTTCATAGAATAACAGAGTTCATTAAGTTAAATACTGCTCCACTTCATTTAAACACAGTACGGCTAATACAAAAGTTTGAACTATATAATAGCTAATTAATTACAACTATTTAACCATAATACGACAGTGCTGGCAGTCGCGAAAAGAACAGATGGCAGTCGTGCTTGATTCTGCACTCCTCGCTATAGAAGGAGAGCAAGTTCTCAAGCCAGGGGTTTTCGTGCACAAGTGCGGCATCACTGCAGTGTTGGGTTTCGGATCCCACCACCCATGCACTGCTAGATGGACCGAGTCCACCGCGTGTTCACGAAGATCCTAGCAATGCTCGTTGATGATCATCCTACGCACGTTGTCGATGGAAGCCACCCTGTCCACCTCCTTGTCTTCCACCAGCCTTATGAGCCGCAATGCGAGGTCGGTTGTGGCGTCCTCGCAGTTGTACTCGATGAGGACAAGCAAATAGGCAGCTATATTGTGCCCAGCCTCCACGGATGTACCTAGCAAATAGTTGGGCACCCTGTGACGACAGCCCTACACCGAAGGCTAGATGCATGTCCCAGATGAAGCATGTCATCGTGTGGCTCACGTTTACCAAAGCACGCATCAGCTGTAGGTACTGAGGATGATCCTTCCAGGACATCTGGGGACCCTCGTGCATCAGGGTAAAACTTCTCCTGACGACGCAGTCGTGACACGTCTGGCACATGGTTCGACATACCTGGCGTAGCCTCTAGAGGTCAGCCAGCGGTGCCTCAGAGGTCTCGGCGATATGCTGGGCGATCTCCACGGTGATATTAAACAGGAGCATGTTCCACCGACTCGTTGCTATGGTCACCGCGTACGGTAATCAACTCTCCACCGACAGTCTAGTAGGAAGAAGGGGGCTGAGCGAGGACTGCTAGAGTGCTAGTACGAGACGTATAGGTTGTGACCGGGCATTTTAACGTAGCAATTAGTGCGATCAAGCATCGCTGGGGAAAAGAAGCAGTACGGTTATCGTAGGAAATGAACCATCGCCTCAAGACTGAACGAAGTAGTTCCATCGTCCATCAGTGCGCGCGGCTCAGCGCGTTCGCGTGTATCAGTGAAGAAATGATTTGGAATCTTTAGTACCGGTTTTTATTTTATTTTAATTAAAATTCTCCACAACTAAGTTGGATTTTATTTTATTAATTGAAATTGAAATTCTTCACAGCTAAGTTGGATTTCATTTTATTTCAATTGAAATTCTCCAGAATTAATTTAGATTTCATTACATTTTAATTAAAATTTTCCACAACTAATTTGGATTTCATTACATTTTAATTAAAATTCTCTACAACTAATTTGGATTTCATTACATTTCAATTGAAATTCTCTACAACTAATTTAGACTTCATTACATTTCAATTGAAATTCCCTACAACTAATTTGGACTTCATTTCATTTCAATTTAAATTCTCTACAATTAAGTTAGATTTTATTACATTTCAATTAAAATTCTCCACAACTAAGTTGGACTTCATTTCATTTCAATTGAAATTCTCCACAACTAAGTTGGACTTCATTTCATTTCAATTGAAATTCTCCACAACTAATTTAGATTTCATTACATTTCAATTAAAATTCTCCACAACTAATTTAGATTTCATTACATTTCAATTGAAATTCTCCACAATTAATTTAGATTTCATTACATTTCAATTGAAATTCTCCATAAACTAATTTGGATTTCATTATATTTTAATTGAAATTCTCCATAACTAATTTGGATTTCATGACATTTCAATTAAAATTCTCTACAACTAATTTGGATTTTATTGTATTTCAATTAAAATTCTCCACAACTAATTTGGATTTCATTTCATTTCAATTGAAATTCTTCGTAATTAATTTAGACTTCATTTCATTTCAATTGAAATTCTCCACAACTAATTTAGGCTTCATTTCATTTCAATTGAAATTCTCCATAACTAAGTTAGATTTTATTTTATTTTAATTAAAATTCTCCACAACTAAGTTGGATTTCATTTCAATTGAAATTCTGCAAAACTAATTTGGATTTCATTAGAAGAAAGGTTTAGTACCGGTTCAGAATACCACCCGACACTAAAGTTATTAGCACTGGTTGGTGTGCTGACCCATCACTAATGCGTAGGCTTTTAGTATCGGTTGGGTATCTCGACCGGTATTGATAAGTTTAGTACCAGGCGATCTTCTGACCTGATACTAAAACTCTTTATTAGTACCAGTTGCGGCTACCCACGACGTTCTCTCTCTTTTCTGACCATTATAGACGATTTTTGGTACCGGCTCCAATTAGAATAGGTACTAAAAGGAGTGGATGAAAGGCCACTTCTCTAATAGTGTATATGGTATATATGTACGCATACATGGTAGATCTTCTCGCTTCGCAGGCTTGTACAAGTTGGCGTCTCGGCGATCTCTCATCTCCGTCAACACAGTGCAGCAGTGGCTAGTGGGTACTTGAGTCTTGATATCAGTCACCAGACAGCAGGAGGCTAGCGCGGTGACGTGATCACGTGAGATCCAAAAACTGTAGTCATGTGCTAATGCTTAATTGTTTATTTGCTTATTGCTAAATGCTAATGCTTATTTCCTTTTTAGTTTTTTTGTACAAATTATTTTTTCGTTAAATTTCAATAATATCATGTCATCAAGAAAGTATGCTTCTGACAGTGAGAAAATGAGAAAGAGAAAACAAATAGATGAGTTGATACAATCACAAAGAGAGTCTATTGATAAATTTTTTAAAAGTAATACAAGCAGTTTAAGATATCCAAATACGTTGACGATAGTTGTTGTGGAAGATCAGCAAATGCTAATCTAGATGATGAAGACCTTATATAAGATAATGTTATCATCGACACAGATGAAAATAATATGAGTGATCATGAGCATGTATTTAATTGGGATCTATAGTGTCTCAAGAGAGGTTAATTGGTTTAGTATCTTTATGTACTGAGAAACGATTATTGGATCAGATTATATTGACACTATTATCAGTGACTTCACATTATGAAACACTAGAATAATTTTTTAAGGTAATTTAATGTGTACATATTATTCTATATGAATATTATTATTTATATATTTTAATTATGTATGGCTAAGATTTCACATATTTTTAGCTAGAAAAAGTAACAATGCAGTTGTTGTCCTCCTTTCCTTCTTGTCGATGCGCCCGTTCCTGCTCTTCTCCAGATCCAGACGAGATCTCCGGCCGCCGCCTCCGCCTCCGCCGCTTTATCTGTTGATTGTACTTGCACCGATAATGGAAAGGAGAGAGAGGAGAGAGGAGAGATTGGGCCGAATCTGCAAACAGGCTTCTTCTTCCCCTTCGGACGACTTTGTTGCTTGCCCGAGGGCGAGGGGAGCATCTTCTCTGCACGGCCCCTGCCCTCCTCCTGCTGCTGCTGCGGCTGCGGCTGCGGCTGCGGCTGCTGCTGATTGAAGCCCTTGCCGCCGCCACCGGCCTTCGATGGCGGCGCCTTCGCATCCTTCCTATTCCGCAGGAGGGGGAGACGTCTCTCTCGCACCAGGCTTCGCCTCCTCGCCCTCAAGGTAAGCACCGCAGCTACGCCCTCTCCTCTTCCTCCTGGACTGCAACGGAATTAGGAACAACTGCTCCCACCCCACGCCACGAATTGTCCTCCTGCAACCAAATTCCTTCTCCTTATTTTCTAGGTTCTGCGATTTGATCATGGATTCCCCAGCACAAGACAACTTTGAATAATTTAACCTTTTAACAACTGCAAAATCCCAAATCCTTCAGTCACTGCACTTCAGCCGTCTTCTTCACTACATCTGAATCTATCTCAACTCTCAAAGCGCCCTGCTTTGCTCTGCAGCTGAGCATCTATGCTTAACCCTTGCTTCTGTGCTTGCAGAGCGATCTTGATCCCGTTGCAAAGGAAAACTATGCAATACTAGGATCACTCTTGTCACCTTTTTTCTGAAAAATCACAAAACACGCCAACTTCAATGCTGAACTAGAGCACATAACACCTGATGATGCTGGTCGGTCGAACCTAAGTTATTTTTCTATGGGTAAATGGTAATGTGTGGGAAATGGGAAGAGATTCTATTTTTCTTAAAGCCATGTCAGGGGTAACACAATCTCGCCAAGTAGATTTCAATTTTTTTAAAAGCCATGTGAAATAAAGTGTATTCACATGTATGGATCATAATTTTAAGTCAACATGTGTGATACTTGGATTGATGCTTTTTTACCAAGCTCTTGGTTCATTGATCAACTAAGCAGGTTCTGGTTAGTATTTTGAAATCCATTTTCTGTAAAAGCTTATCTCCTTTTATATCCTTTAAGCAGTGTTCAACCTTCTGTCTTCTACTGATTTTCTTTTCAGGAAAGAGCTGCCGAGTATGGTAAAAAAACATTCACATTTGATTAAGTGGACTGTTGTTGATGCGGAAGATGATGCATCAGACGTGGGAATGGATGATAAGTTCTGGAATGAAATGCTTGATCTTTTCTTTGTGCGTGGTAGGGTTTCAAAGAGGAGGGAAGAGGATGACCTTGTCTTCTTTGTTAATAATATGGTACTTTTAAATCCTGCTGAGTTCCCCTTATTTTTGCTTGATATTTGCTCCTCTGTGCTAAACGAAGTTCAATTTTTTATGCTGGTGCAGAAATTGCATGTGTATGGGTTCAACGATAACATGGAAGATGCACCTCACTTTTTTGTGTGAAGATGGGCTCCTATGGTAAATTAAGCAAGACTGAATCTTCTTTAATTTGGATCAACAAATGTATGAGTCCATTTTGGTAGTTCATTAGACTTATTATTCTTTCCTTCTATTTTGGAATTTATATGTCATGTACTGTTGAGTAATTCAGTTTAAAATACATCAAGCTGTGTTGTCGACCAGAACATATTTTTTCACTTTTGTTTTTTTGCAATAATATTTATCATTTCCTTGTAATAGCACCAGTTTTATAGTGTATTTGATTGCCTGCCACAATTTGACACACTTGAATTAGGTAAACTGACTTTCATAAACTAGTGTCTGGTTCATAACATACCATTAAGAGCAGGAGCTCTGATAAGACATACTAGGGCCTGTTTGTTAATTGTTACAGCTCTAACTTCGAGATTCATGCTGGATCTAAGATTTGTATAGTATAATAAAATAGTTTAAACTTTTATTTTTAGTCCAAAATAAAAATTAGATTGCTTAACTAAATACCCTTAATCCATCCACAGTTTCAGATCCAGGATTTCTTCGAGCTAGCTTTCACCAACTCCAAAAAATTATGGATCTAGAGTTATGCCAAACAGGACCTTACTCTTGGTTTATCCTCGTTTGTTTCATGTGGAACAGCTTGAAAACCAATATTAATTCAGCTGAAGTTTATTGGGAGTGTTCGTTCTATTTGATTTTAATTGCTCATACGTCATACACTTCAGCTGCAATATGCATGTTATGAACATGATGTCTAAATTGGTCTAAGGGTGGTTGGAGAGGGGAATAGGCACCAAGGTGGTTGTGGAGAGGTTAGCGAAGGTATTCGCGCTTGCCCTCGTGTGCATGATTGGGTTCTTCCCCAGCCATGACGTAGAGGCTCTGGACATGCCTAAGAAACTAAACTGATCGTTATTGTCTATTCTTCCTGGTACAGAGCTATAATATTTATGTCTCCTTTACTCCTGAGCCTAATACAACTTTTTATTTGGTATGACTCATAATCCTAACAGATCACACAATCCTAATCCTAACACACTTAAAATAAACACAGCTCCCTAATTTAAGCCTAAACTCCTTATTCTAATCATTTTTTTTTAAATATCACAGCTCCTATTCCTTCTGATAAACTCTTCCAAATCTAGAGTCTAACAACGCAGGTATGTGTCTGCAACAGTTCTATCACATGATTGTATTTAGTATTTATCCTAAGCGATTGGCACTCAGTTATTTATGGGAACAATGAAATTTTTATTAGTGATCTCGTGATGTACATCCTCTCTGATTTGTAATTTACTGGATCCAAACTGTCAGAATGAAAAGGTTCCAGATTGTGTTTTCTTAAGTTCTTATTTGTCCTTCTCTGAAATGTGACACGATTACTAAGTGATGTCTGTGTTGGGTGGTTGCTAATATTTTCAGTTTCAGCTAGCAGTTGAGAATTGGGTATAGGTTAGCTTATTAACTCACCGAACAAATTAGCACAATGGAATTTAATCTTTCAACAGTAGTTTACACTGGCATCATAGGGGTAGTCGCAAATCTTGGAGTGCCAACAGTATCTGTTGTCATGCAAAATGGGACTTCCAATTGTGTTACCTTTATCTCTCCAAGTTGATGTATTCTGTAATTTGTGTTTCTTACCAACTGCTTGACAGTATTGGAGATCTTTGCAGCCGTGCAGAGAAAAACAAACAATTATCACCAGTTTATAAGGTATGGTGCAAGCAGGGTTAACCATCCCGTTTAGGGATCGGTTACCACCCCTGGCCGGACAGGTGGTAACTGTGGTAAACCGGCCAAAATTAAAATTCCAAATTTTGAACCAAATGGTTACCACTTAGTTTGGAGTGGTTACCAAGTGGTTTGGCATCGCTAACCTCTTAGTTAGTCACGCTACCAGCTTGGTTTGCATCGAGAACCGATCAGTTTTTAAAAATTCATAAAATAGAAAAATTCATAGAAAAATTCAGAAAATTATAAAAATATAGGAAAAATCTGGAAAAATTGTAGGAATATAAAGAAAATTTTGTGATACAATGATAAAAATATTTGCCATTAAATTTATTGTTTTTTGGTTGAATTAAACGGTAGAGCATTAGAAATCCAATAATACCACCACCAACAACAAAGCCTTTTATTTTTAAGTAAGTTAAGGTAGGTTAGAGTTGAAATCCAATAAGAGTCATTAATCAAGGTTTAAGTATATGAATAGTTTCTCTCCATGCACTCCTATTCAAGGTCAAATCTTTAGGAATATTTCATCTTTTCAAGTCTCTTTTTATTGTATTTTCCCAAATTGATTTCGGTCTTCTCCTGCCTCTCCTCACACTATTGTCTCGCCTTAGGATTTTACTATGCACCGATTTCTCTGGGGTTCTCCGTTAGACATGTTCAAATCATCTCAATCGGTGTTGGATAAGTTTTTTTTAATTAGTGCTACCCCTAGCCTATCATGGATATCATCATTTCGGACTCGTCCATTCTTGTGTGCCGATAAATCTAATGCAACATACGCATTTCTGCAAGACTGCAACACTCAACTGTTGAACATGTTGTCTTTTTGTAGGCCAACATTCTACACGATGCAACATTGTAGGTCTAATCATCGTTTTATAGAACTTCTCTTTTAGCTTCTGTGGTACCCTCTTGTCATAGAGAATGCTAGATGGTTATCGTCACTTCATCCACCTGACTTTGATTCTATGGCTAACATCTTTATCAATATCCCCATCTCTTTGAAGCTTCCACCTCATGTGTAGTAGAGCTAAAGTCACATATCATATATTTAGTTTTAGTCCTGTTAAGTTTAAAACCTTTGGTCTTAAGAGTCTGCCTCCACAGCTCTAATTTTCTATTTACTTCCATTCAACTTTCATCAACTAGTACTATATCATCAGCGAAAAGCATACACCAAGGAAAATCCCCTTTATGTCCCTTGAGACCTCATCCATCACTAAGGCAAATAGATAAGGGCTTAAAGCTAATCCTTGATGTAGTCCTATTTTAATTGGAAAGTCATCAGTATCACCATCACTTATTCGAACACTAGTCACAACATTGTTATACATGTCCTTAATGAGGGCAACATACTTTGTTGAGACTTTATGTTTGTCCAAAGCCCACCACATGATATTTCTTGGTATTTTGTCACAAGCCTTCTCTAAATCAATGAAAACTATGTGTAGGTCCTTTTTTCGCTCGATAACTTGTCTTAATAAGAAAATTGCTTCTATGGTTAACCTTCCGGGCATGAAACCAAATTGATTCGAAGAGAGTCATGCCATTCCTCTCAAACGATGCTTTATAACTCTCTCCCATAGCTTCATAGTATGATTCATCAACTTAATCCCTCGGTAATTAGTGCAACTTTAAATATCTCCTTTATTTTTCTAGATTGGCACCAATATACTTATCCTTCACTCTTCAGGCATCTTGTTCGACCTAAAAATATTGTTAAAAAACATGGTTAGCCATACTATAGCTATATCCCTAAGACATCTCCACACCTCTAGTGGGATACCATCAGGGCCCATCGTCTTACTCCTTTTCATCCTCTTCAATGCCTCTCTGACCTTAGATTCTTGGATCCTCCACACAAAGCGTCTATTGGTGTCATCAAAAGAGTCGTCCAACTGAAGTGTTGTGTTCTCATCATCCCCATTAAACAACTTGTTAAAATACTCTTGCCATCTAAGTGTGATCTCATCCTCTACTAAGAGTTGCTGCACTTAACTTGGTTGAAGTCCCTCGTCTTCTTCTCATGGACCCTAGCCATTCTATAGATATCCTTCTCTCATTCTTTCGTACTCAGTCGTTGGTAAAGGTTCTCGTAAGTCCTACCCTTTGCTTCACCCATAGCTCTAATAATACCATTGTTTTGAAAAATAATAAAAAAACAAAAAATTCTATCTATAGCAGGCTTTTGGTCTGTGCCAAAAAAATCATTTTTTTATTTTTATCAATCTTGTTTTGCTCGTAACTTTGTAAAATTTCTAATGGATGTTTGTGAAAAACTGGATTTTCTTATAACCGACTTTTGCCAGTTATACCATAGTCCATAGGGGACTTAAACTTTTGCCAGACCCAAAGATGAATCAAGACGAATGCGCACAATAGTATTGCTAATACCGTGTGAGCGAGAGAAGAGACCATCATGAACCCGACGACGCTGGTGACATGGTGTAGTGGATGAAGACAAATAAAACTGATGTAGAGGTAGCTGGACCAATGGCCTAGAGCGGCGACAGTGGCAGCTGGAGAAAGAAGCGGTGGCGATGCTCGAAGCAGATGAAGAAGAACCTAAGTGGCTGATGATGACCGAAACGGCGATAAAGATGATAAGAGCAGCAACGTTATGGCCCGAGGAGGCGACACAATGACAGCTCCGTATTGATGCAGCAATTGAAGATCGAACACTTGATCGGGTGATCAAGCCAAAGGTGCATGAAACCTCTGAAGTGAAATCAGCGATCCGTGAAGTCGACGATGACGGTGGGCGACGCAAACCTAATCGATGACCGGAAAAAAAAAAAGAAAAGAAAAAACAAAAAAATGGCCCAAAGGACCACGGCCGAAGGATCACACAGCCCAAAGCAACTAATTTGTTGGCCTTGCGTGCAACAGCTAACTTATTTTCTCTTTTTTTTTTACCCACCGTGCAAAATCAAAGAGGAGGCAGCAGGGGAAAAAAACAAACAAAGGCCACGCGGCTGATCAGCAACATGCAGCGATGACAGCGAGCAGCGCCACCAACGCTGGCCGTGCGCGATGCGGCCGCCGTGGAACGGCGGGCCAAGAGGGCGAAGCAGGGTGAGGATGGCCCCCTTGGAAACCAGTGCCCTGGTGCGGGAGAAGACCAAGCCGACACGCGGGCCGGCGCTGGGCTGGCCACGGAGAGGGACCGGCGGAGAGCAGCCGGCGCGCGGGAGGAGACCGGCTAGGGGCGCCTGCGCGCACAGGGGCGGCGCGCCGAGCAGGGATCTGGCGGCACACGGGAGGGAGGGGATCCGACGCACCCCAGGTGCAGGCGGCGACCCGAAGCGCCCAGGCGGCGGCCCGACGTGCTCCTGGTGCAGGTGGCAGTCTTGTGCAACACGCAGTGGAAAACGAGGCCAGTGCCCCCGATCTACACCGACGAGATAACCTGACGAAGATAGCCACCCCCAGAAAAATAGATCTGATGATCCTTCTAGGGGCGAGCAACAGCGGAAGAATAAGCGGCGTTAGATGGTCTGTTCTGATATTAAATTATAGAGAAGAAAATAATAGATTATGAATATAAATATATTGCATTGAGCCTCGAGAGCTAGTATATATAGAAGTACATGAACAAAGTTATGATAGGTGATCTATATATAAAAAAGACTAGATATAATTTAATCCTATCTACTATCTAATATCATTCTTATTACTGTGTATTTGAACCTACTGTATACACACGTATCAATATGCTCTAGCAGTTATTGCTCTCTTTCTGTCAATCTGGCAGATAGTTGCAGACTGCTCCACGTATCCTAATTTCTCCTATAGTTTTAGACCAGACCAGTTAGTTAACTGGTCACATGGCCATTTCATGGTTCACTAGTCCAACTGCCAGCTTTCCTGTAGGAGCACCGTTCGATGATGGGTGCACTTTAAAAGTTTTGATAAGATCATTTGGAAAATCAAAAGTTATTCGAGTTGTTTACCAACCTAATAATGTTTCTATACTCATTATAACCCAACAGTGGGCCTAGCCCACTTGATTGCTAACTATGTTTGGAAGGCAAAGGTTGCCAATTCAAATCTCCATGTTTGCATTGATTTAGAGTTCACCCGTCTTGACTAAATGATTCTGATTGTAAACAGGACTGGATCAGGCTTCTGTTGTTGAATTTTATTCGGTGTATTTAACACCATTTCTAAACTGGAAAGCTGGGGTTTCTTTGTTTCTTCCAAAACTTGAGTCAAAATGAACCCGGCCTGAAAGAGTTGTTCCATTTTGTCTAACCTTCATCTATGCTAGTTAACCTTTTTTGGTTTAAATTAATTCTGTCTCGGATTCATTTTTTTTTTATCAAAACAGGTTACAAAAACTGTGTATGCATCCCCAAGGAGTGTAAATTTTCATTTTGATTGAAGGCAATATTTTCTTGCATCTTCTTTTGAAAGAGATGTTTTTTTAATATACATTCTTGTATCTGTGAGCAGGCTGTAGAGACAGTACCTGCATACCCCAATATTTGTTTCAGTTGATGACTTCGATGATACCTTTGATGCTTGTAAGTTCTTATTTAGTTCTCCTAAGTAGTAGAGATAAGTGTTCTAAACACACCCTAATAGACTAAACTTGTAGATTTTACTTGTCTTTGTACAATGTTGAAAGTAGATGATCATAAAATGTAAATATTCAGTTGTTTTCATAAGGATAAAACACTCACTGTTACTATCTTGTTTTGTTTTAGTCAATTCTTTTATGACATTTTATTACTGAAGTATGTATTTCTGTGAGTTGCCCTCGCATAAATGTCAAATGCGAAGGTCAGAGAATGCCGGTAATGTAAGCTGTCAGGGGAAGTCCAGGGAGAGTCTCATGTTCATTTTATTTTGATGCGAAGTGGCTTATCATGCATTTTTTCGTCCTGGCTTTACCTTTGTGCTATATTTTGATTTTATACCAACCCTGGAATGCTGCTCGTTTAGTTTCCGGTTGGCAGTTGCATCTTGTGCTCGTAGCTACAGGCGAAGTTACTTGAAACAGGGGAGCCTTGAATTTCTTTTGTCTGGCTGCATGCTGCAGATAGGGGTGAAAGTGATTTGGATAGTTTTTGATTGTATCTGGAAAAACGAATTTGGATCCGGATCTTGATTTTTCATATACGGATTTTTTTCCGGATACGGAAATAGATATGACATCGATGGTATCCGACGGATATAGATTCGAATAATCTGAATAAATCCGATTTGGATAATCTGGATAAATTCTATTCGGATTATCCAGATTAAAAGGCTCATCAAGAATTTAGACCCAGTTACTTAGGGCTGTTGATTTGCTTTGAGATATGTGTTAGGCATTTCATAGGAAGGAAGGCGGCAACCGTTGCCGCACCAACCGGCGACCGGTGCCTCGACTGGCGCCCCACCATGACCGACTCCCACGTCGGCCGCCACCCTGCTAGCCCGCCTCGGCCC
>KE370886.1:728335-746454 GCA_000418225.1 Zizania latifolia
TTGTGCAACACAAGTTATATTATCTTTATAGATAATAGTGTTGGGTTTTGAGAAGACTACGCTAGCATTAAATTCAAAAATTTTACCCCGTTCTCTCAGGAACCATGCGTGTAATGGGATCATAGATCATTACCTATATCCACGAGACGCGCTAGGGCAGCGGAAGTAGAGTTGATGAAGCGCGTTCTCGATCGGCTCCGCCTAGTTTCGTCGGTGATGAAGACGACGTAGTCCGGTGATCTCCACGGAAAGATCAGCACCGCAGTAGCAGTGGTGCCTCTACGATATCCACAAGTACAGAGACGGGATCACTTCACGCCGGTATGCTAGTACCACGCGGGAAGTTAGGGGTGAGACGGCCACAACCGGTGTAGCCAGGAGAGGTGGCGACAAGGGTTAGGTCGAAGCCACAGTAGCATATTCGTCCTAGCCTCTCCACTCCTTGTATAGTGCCCTCTCATGGGCCTTTAATCAGTATTAAAGTCCAACAGATCTAATCTGTTCGTCTGGCCCAAAAGTTCTGGTCTAGGCCCAGAACTTCCAAAAATAACCTTCTGTACGAATTTATTTCTGTCCGGAACTTTTGGTCCAATCGGAACTTCCGGACCCGAAACTTCCAGTCCAACCGGAACTTCCAAAAATAACATTCTGTATCGAATTTATTTCGACCTAGAACTTCCGGCTTCACCTGGAACTTTCGGTTCGTTCAGAATCCATCTTTCAGGCAGGCCCGGAACTTCCGGTTCCTCCAGAAACAGCAACTGGGGCCGGCCTAGAACTTCCGGTCAAACTAGAACTTCCGGATGCTCTAGAACCCAAAACTTCCGGCCTTAGGCCTAAACTTTCGGTTCCCCCAGAATTCTCTTGGGCATATTTCCATCAATCTCCCACTTGCACAAGAGTCAATTCTTGCAAACTTTAAATCCCATCCCCTTAAGCGTGTGACCCAATAGGTTCATATGCAAACAGCCGCTACCCGAAAACCCTTTTCGAATCGCAGATCAATAGCGGTACCTAGCAGCACATAGTGACCCTAGGATACATATAAAATCAAAATCATATTTTCTGAACCTCGATATACTAACGCACCAATCGCTTTACGACACAACATCAGTCAAGCTCAAGACGAGATTCGTACCATCCTTGTGATAGCTCGACACTTCGCTCGATTAAGTAGTAGATTAATCATGATTAACTCTTTAATCATAGTGACATGGCTATGCACTTTTCCAATCCAACTATCTCGAGGGACCCAGAGACGTCTCTCCCGTTATTTAGGAGGGGTAAATTCTATCTTGACCACTCACATCCCACGACATGTTTCATAACATAACTGAAAGCAACCTTTATAACTACTAATTACGGAATAGCGTTTGGAAGCCTCTAAGTATGCTACTACACATTCTGGAATCAATGACGATCTCAGGTCTAAGGATTCTGTGGGTACACCATTTGAGATGACAACTGATGGCACATTAAAAATAACAATTCCAGTAGTATCTCAAAGTGAGTCTATCCAACTCCATGTTTACTAACATGAGTCCACATTATTGATTTGACATCTTCATATCTATGATCCACGAAACATGATCATCAATCAGACAGATGTGCTAATCTATAAATTATCATTATTCCACATGACGATATGAGATTAGGGATCGTTTAGAATAATATCATTATAAAATAAAGAGTTTCACAAATAAGTCATATACTTGCTGATCAATGTAAAAGACATTTATTCAAGGAACAAGATAACCAATTATTCAAATGTACATTAGCATAGACAAGACATATTTTCTCACATACACTAGACTCACTCACGTAAGTATCTAATATCCATAGAGCTCTAGTGCGTCTCATGCTTGGGCTGTGAGAGAGGCTTCGTCAACGTTTAATTCCGTGTGCACCTTGAATATCTTTACATCACCTCTATCTATGATCTTACGAATGAGGTGAAAACGCCAAAGTATGTGCTTGGACTTCTGGTGCGACCTAGGCTCCTTAGCTTGTGCAATAGCACAACTATTATCACAACAGAGGTCCACTGGACTGGACGTATTAGGGACAAGTCCCAGCTCAGAAACAAATTTTCTGATCCAAATAGCTTCCTTTGTAGCTTCAGAAGCTGTAATATACTCGGCCTCCGTTGTTGAATCTACAACCGTTTCTTGCTTAGAACTCTTTTAACTCACTGCGTCTCCATTGAGGCAAAACACAAATTCAGACTGCCACCGCGAATCGTCCTTGTCAGTTTGGAAGCTAGCGTCGGTGTAACCATTTACAACGAGCTCCTCCTCACCTCCATAGACTAGGAACATATCCTCAGTTCTTCTCAAGTACTTAAGGATACTCTTTACTATCGCCTAGTGATTTTCACCTGGGTTTAATTGGTATCTGCTCGTAACACTTAGAGCAAAAGAAACATTTAGGCATGTAAAAAGCATGGCATACATGATGGATCCTATCGCCGAAGCATACGGGATCACACTCATCTTCTCTAGCTTATCAGGTGTTGAAGGACACTGACTCTTGCTCAGAGTAATACCATGTGACATTGGCAAGAAACATTTCTTGGAATCCTACGTATTGAACCGTTTCAATACCATGTCAATGTACGTGCGTTGACTTAATCTAATTAGCCTTCTCGATCTATCTCTATAGATTTTTATGCCCAATATGTATGCTGCCTCTTCAAAATCTTTCATTGAGAAACTTTTTCGCAACGAAGATTTAACAGCATCGAGCATTAAAATATCATTTCCGATCAACAATATGTCATCTATATATAAGACCAGAAATATAAGTGTGCTCCTACTAGCCTTTTTGTAAACACAAGGCTCTTCTTTATTCTTGATGAAACCAAACCCTTTGATCACTTCATCAAAAAGAAGATTCTAACTCCGAGAAGCTTGCTTCAGACCATAAAGGGACTTTTGAAGCTTGTAAATTTTTTCACCATTTTTTGGATCCACAAAACCTTCAAGTTGTGTCATATACACATCCTCACTTAGGTTTCCATTAAGGAAAGCCGTCGTGACATCCATTTGCCATATCTCATAGTCATAAAATACGGCAATTGCTAGGATGATCTGAATAGACTTTAGCATTATGACGGGCGAAAACATTTCATCATAATCAACACCTTAAATCTACCTGAAACCTTTCGCCTCCAATCGTGCTTTATAGATGTGAACATTTCCATCAACGTCTATCTTTTTCTTAAAAATCTATTTACACTCGATAGTTTTTACACCGTTAGGTGAATCGACCAAGTTCCAAACTTGATTCTCTCGCATGGATTCTAACTCGGATCTTATGGCTCCAAGCCATTTCTCAGAGTCTAGTCTCATCACCGCTTTCGAGTAGGTCTTAGGTTCATCCTTGTCCAACAATAATATGTCACGCTGCCTAGTGGTTAATAACGCAAACCGCTCGGGCGCACGACTCAACCTCTCCGACCGACGTGGGGCTGGTGTCTCAGTAACAGGCTCTGCAACATCTTGCATATCGAGTTGCGGTTCAGTAGGAGCTGAAACACTTTCTGGTGCTTCTCGAACCTCTTCGAGTCGCACTGTGCTCCCACTAACTCTTTTCAACAGAAACTCTTTCTCAAGAAAGACACCATTCCGGGCGACAAACACTTTGTCCTCTTCCCGGTTATAAAAGTAATATCATTTGGTTTCCCTAGGATACTCCACAAAGAAGCATTTACCAGATTTTGGAGTGAGTTTATCAGACGTCAAACGTTTTACATAAGTCTCACAACACCATATCTCTAGAAAAGATAACCCAGGACGCTTCCCAGTCCATATCTCATATGCTATCCTCTCTATAGATTTAGATAGAAATATGTTTAATGTGAAAGTAGCAGTATCTAGAGCAAATCTCCAAAAGGAAAATGGAAGATCAGATTGACTCACTATTGACCTGACAATGTCTAACAAAGTTCGGTTCCTTCGCTCGGATACCCCATTCCATTGAGGTGTGTCTGGTGGAGTCAATTGTGGGACAATTCCACACTGCTTTAGATGATCATTAAACTCATGGCTCAAATATTCACCTCCACGATCCGATAGCAGAAATTTAATTGTCTTGCCTGTATAATTTTGTACCTTATTCTAGAACTCCTTGAACTTTTCAAATGATTCTGAATTATGCCTCATTAAGTAGATGTAACCAAATCTACTAAAGTCGTCGGTAAAAGTAATGAAGTACTGAAAATCATCTTTGGCTGTAAAACTCATTGGTCTACATACATCAGTATATATAATGGCCAACAATTCATTTGTCCTCTCACTTTGACTAGTGAAAGGTGTCATAGTTATTTTGCCAAGTAAACAAGACTCACATATATCAAACGATTTAAAATCAAATAACTCTGAAAGTCCATCTTTATGAAGTTTCTGCATACGTTCTCATTTATATGACCTAAACGACAATGCTAAACATAGGTGGGATTCAAATCATTAAGCCGAGACTTTTTTGTATTGATGTTGTAAACATGTGTATCCTCAAGATTCAGAATATATAAGACATTCAATAATGGACAAACACCATAGAGCATACCATCCGAAAATATCGAACAACACTTGTTCTTTATTACGAATTCAAAATCGTCTTCCTCTAAACATGGCAAAGAGATAATGTTTCTGCCCAAGGCATGAATGAAATAACAATTATTCAATTCCAAAACTAATCCTGAGGGTAGCGACAAAGAATAATCGCCGACGGCCAACGCAGCAACTTTTGCACCATTATCGACGCGGACATCCAATTCACCTCTTGCACACTTCCTTGTCATATTCAGTCCCTATAACGATTTATAAGTATAAATCATTGATCCGGTATCAAATACTCATGAATCACTTGGACGAGTAGCAAGATTAATTTCAATAACATTTATACTTGAAGTAGAAGTCACACTTTCATTCTTTTTCTTGAGTTCTTCCAAGTACAACTTAAATTCCACCGTCAATGGCCAGTCTTATGGCAGTGGTGGCAAGTGTCGGAAGTAGCAGGGCCAATCTTAGACTTTCCAACTGGTTTAGACTTAGAGCTCGAGATCACATCTGAAGCTTTAGCCTTTTCCTTGCGTTTCCTCTTCCTGCTATCCTTCTGGACTATCATCACATGACTAGAATTCTTTATAATGCTATTCTCAGCAGTCTTTAGCATCCCATGCAATTCAGTCATGCTTTTCTCCATACTATTCATATGAAAATTCAAAATAAACGGCTCGAAGCTCACAGAGAGCGACTGGAGAATCACATCCGTGGCTAAATCTTGGTCAAGAGGAAAACCAAGTTTTTCTAGGCTCTCAATGTAACCAATCATCTTGATTACATGATGACTGACTGAGCTACCTTCCGCCAACCTATATGCAAACAAAGACTTTGAGATGTTGTACCTCTCAGTCCGTGCTTTGTTCTCAAACATGCCTTTCAGTCCCACGATCACATCGTAGGCATCCATGTTCTCATATTGCTTCTAAAACTCAGAAGACATACAGGCAAGCATGAGACAGCTGACATCAATTGAATCGTTGGCGTGCTTCTCATAAGCCCGCCGATCCGTGGCAGATGCATCTTTTTTTGGGTTCATCGGGATGGGACTCCTCTAGAACATATTCCTTTTTCTCTTGTTTGAGAACAATTCTCAAGTTTCTATACCAGTCAATAAAGTTTGTTCCAGAAAGCTTTTCCTTTTCAAGAATTGATCGCAGATTAAAAATATTGCTATGTGAATTTTCTATCAAATAAAAGATGCTCTACTATATGTAAAATAATCTTTTTCCCTCTAACGACACATAGTCGGACAAGATCCATATTCAACTAACTCCTAGTGAGCTTTGGCATCACTGCTAGAAGATTAGTGATATAGGTAAGCAACAACTTGCTAATCACATCCTATGTGACTCTTGTTCGTTAGGGTGGCATCCTATGCCTCGATGCCCAACTCTATACTCCAAAGCCCAAAACCGTTTTGATAGCTTTGTTAAACAAACCAATACTATGCATGTGATTGTTCGATATCTACCCTAACTGGTTAAGATAAAAGATGGCACCCTACTTTGGCATACCCACCATACAATGATCAAAAACCTTTGTAGGTGCAGCTATTGGAAAGGGCATCAAAATTCTTAATTTTCTGAGAAAAACTATTCTAACATGGTAACGATGCTTACTGTACATGGAAACATGAAAGAATAGTATGATAGAAATATAAGTAAACATCACAGGCAATCATATTAACTGTGACATAGTATGGCTCTTTTCACATGGTGATCTCCATCTCCACGGTTCCTATCCTTCGAGTCATCACACTTCAAGCCTCCATGAACTTGTATCAGTCTATTACATCTAATAGCACTATACTATTACATGAACAAAAGTATCACATATCGACGTGCAGGTCGTATAACATTTTAACAGCCTTGAGCTGTAATTAATCATGACACGCAGGCTATGAAAATTACATACATGCATCTCATACATCACAAGGCCATACCTGTCATAACATTCTCTGTAAAAACGAGTTAGGCGTAGAATCTATGCGTGACTAAAAAGACTCGGAACTTCCGGCTCAAAGGCCCCGGACTTCCGGTCGAAGAGACTAGAACTTCCGACTCAGGGCTAGAACTTCCGAAATCAATCTTCTATATCGAATTTATTTTGGCCCGGAACTTACGAGTCAAACCCAAAACTTCCGAAAATAACCTTCTGTATCGAATTTATTTTTACTCAGACCTTTTGGGTCAAACCAGGAACTGTCGAAAATAACCTTCTGTACAGAGATTATTTTGGCTAGGAACTTCTGGGTCAAACCCGAAACTTCCAAAAATCCGACGCAAGAATAATAGATCTAATCTATTCTCACCACATATCACCTATATGTGATCGATCCAGATCGAACACTATGCACGTAGGCTCTAACACCACTGTTAGGTTTTGGGGAGGAACCATGCATGTAATGGGATCATAGATCATTACCTCTAGCCACGAGACGCGGTAGGGCAGCAAAAGTAGAGTTGATGAAGGGCGTTCTCGATCGGCTCCACTCAATTCTGTCTGTTCGTCAGTGATGAAGATGACGTTATCCGGCGATCTCCACGGGAAGATCAGCACCACAGTGGCAGCGGTGTCTTTACGGTATCTGCACGTACAAAGACGGGATCACTTTACGCCGGTATGCTAGTACCACGTGAGAAGTTAGGGGAAAGACAGCCACAACCGGTGTAGCCAGGAGAGGTAGCAGCTAGGGTTAGGTCGAAGCCACAGCAGCATATTCATTCTAGCCCCACCTCTCCTAACATAGTGCCCTCTCATTGGCCTTTAATTAGTATTAAAGCTCAATAGATCTAATCTGTTCGTTTGGCCCGGAAGTTCTGGTCTAAGCCCGAAACATCTGAAAATAACCTTCTGTACGAATTTATTTCTGTCCAGAACTTTCAGTCCAACAAAAACTTTCGGTCCAATCGGAACTTCAGAAAATAACATTCTGTATCGAATTTATTTTGACCCGGAACTTCCGGCTTCACCCGAAACATCCGGTTCGTCCAGAATCCATCTTTTAGGTAGGCCTAGAACTTTCAGTCCAATCGAAACTTCCGGTTCCTCCAGAAATCTCTTAGGCATATTTCCATCAAATAGTGGGGGTGCTAACATGATTCAAGCCATACGACTGCTAGATGTGATGAACATTTCTTCTAAACCATACACATTCTAGTGAGGCTTAATACAAAAACTATTATTTCCAAGTGGTTCATTGAAGTCGATGCAGGACTTTACTTTGACGATTTCTAAAATACTTCAGTTCCACCACATAGAAAAACATAGCCAGATCATGCTAGTATGTTTACAGTAAACATAATGTCTAGCCTAATGCAGTAGGCTAGGTACATTAGCGTACCTACAGCACTCAAGTATGGGAATTCTGGTACCAAAATTTCCCCCTCTTCTCTAGATCTATATAGACTTATGGTCTGCTTACAATGACCTTTTGTCCATGGGGGTTTTGGATGAAAATGACTTTTCAAAGCCAAATCTCTCCAACACATTCTGAGTGTAAGTGAACTAATGTACTAGAATTCATTAGTCACATGCTCTAGCTGCAAGCCTAAGCAAACTTGGTTCTATCCAAGTGTTTCGTTTTAAAATTAAATTCAAACAATGAGTTTGCTTCCTCAATTTCACATAGTATTCAGACCATATTCGTAATCCATTCAGAGATCTTTATTATTCATGTAGCATTTCTTTCAGAAAAATATACTATATACTACTAAGATTTTTGTATTCTTTCTATCTTGGTTCAATACATGGTACTTCATGTACCTTCATATAATTGTCCGATCCAAGCTCCCATACACATAACAACATTAATCAATTCATTACTCAACATAATATGACTTCAAGTCAATTTTTAACTTCATGATGATTCTTTCAATCTAGTTGATTTCAATATTCAACTGCTAGTTGACTATCATTAAGATTATATTTCTAAAGGTAATTCAGCCCATGATCATAGAAAAGATTTCACAATCAACTCCTGCTAGTTGAGTGAAAATTTTATACAACAAGTCATGTTTTATCTCTTACTATTTTTCTTCTTTGTCAGACAATTTAGTAGTCATTGCCTTCTTACAATCTTCTCAATCTGACATCTTTATTCATTCAACGAGCGATACAGGCTCAAGGTTAAGATTTATGATTGTGGCAACAATAAATAGTAAGTGCAGATAATTGGTAGTTGCTATATCACATGATTTATCTGAACTTCTATAACTTCTAGTTATTTCATCATGGGTTGTACATTTTGGTGCTTCATCATCTTGCTCACCATTATTTCCCATCATAGGAGCAAGGTCATTTAGTGTACCAGCGGCTATTTTGGTGCACACCTTATCGCTGGGTTCTTCTTTCATGGAAAGATTCGTATTGGTATGTCTATTTCTGAGGTTCCATACCATTGTCAGGTCTCAGCTAGCTCACCTTCATTCTGTGAGACAGTTTTCGTGATTAAGTATGATAAGCTCCCATGCTCTGTTTTCACTAGACGTCTCTGGTTACTTAGGAGCATGAAGAACCAGAGTTCTCGTCCTATTTTTTTTGTTCAAGGCCTATGGACGAGATAAGGGATACCTTTTCTTTCTTTGGTACTTCACTTTTTTCAGTGCATTACATTCAGGTAATGCAACTTAGTCATGCTTTTTAGATAACAAAAATAATTAGGTAGTATAACTTCTAGTTATTGGACACTTCAGGTTCTCTGTACTTCTAGTACTTTTTACACTGCATTCACTAATGTGAGGTAATTTGTATAATCCTATTTATTTCTACCATAATTTATCGACATTTTTCATCCAAGGGCTCATTCTCTCCCTCTAAATGAGAGAAAATTATAAAAGTACAAGGCTACATACAAATCTTCGTTCATAAGTTTTATGGACTTTTCGGAGAGAGTCTTTTCAATCTACTATGGTAGTGGAATATACACATACTTCTGGTAGAAAATTCAACACTAGTTGCACTGTTATTGAGTAGATGTTGTATGCCAATGGTTTAAATTATGTTTGACATCCGCTGTATTTAGAACTGCATGTTTTATTCATGACAGATAAATTACAACTCTATAATAATGGTATAGCAATTTTTTAAATTCTTTGTTACTTATGCTTAGTCTATTCAAGTGGATAAATGATACTTAGTGCACTACTTTGCCTCTCATGTCAATGCATTAGTCATCAAATGCTATTCTTTAGTGTTGTCCATTCAGGTGGACTACTTTTAATGATTAAGACATGAGAGTCAAATAGATAATAGACCTGCATGTGCCTATTATAAAAATTTACGAGATTCAAGCAGTATCATTATAACCCATACAGGGGTTTAATAAGACCAAAACATCCTCTAGATGTAGTCTAGAAAGAATTTCATACTGGTCTAGATGCGGGCAGCCGCGAGCAGGGCTACGCGGGCCGCTGTGAGACGCCAGTTTGTGGCGCCGTCGGGCTTTGGTGCGGCTGGCGGTGCGCGTACAGGCACGGTGTGTGGGCTACGACAGGGAGCACGGTCATGCTGGGTGGCACGCGGCGATGCGGAATGTGGCTGTGGGCACAGGGCGATTCGGTGGCACATACACACGCAGCACAGGCTCTAGTCACAGCGCCTATAGGGCACGGTGCGAACGGCACGCTCGTGCAGGCGTGAACCTCGCCGCATGCGGGCGGCGACACCGAGGACATGCGGCGGTGCGCGGAGCGCTGCGGGCGCAGCGACGAGCGATGTAGACCGGCGACCGATGGCTCGTGCCTTGCGGGGCTGTGCCGTACAGGGCGGATGACCAGTTTGCACCGTGCGTGGCGGCCGGTGGCGATTCCGCGTTCGGACGACAATCTCACGAACGTATTCAGCAATCAACTGGCGCATCTTGCGAGATGCAGCCAGCGGCGGGGTGCTGCCCGCAGTGGTAGGGTGGCATGACCGACGACTACTATCGTAACACCATTTAGGGCGGTTGGCCTATCAGTGCCTTGCTGGACAGTGTGTCATCGTGCCTCGCACATGCAGTAGATTAGATCTAATTTATAAAACTAATCTATTCAGAGATAAAAATTCAATGCATACATACTTCGATACCAGTAGGGTGCTGCTGTAGATCGGTTCCCCCACGGTAGAGCTTTGTGCTGATAACGTGTTAAGAAATTATGCTACCGTGTGTAGTCCAGTTCTTTAAGACAAAGAACAATTGACACAGTATATAGGGGAAAAGCCGAACTTCTTTATTACTCAGATTCATCAACATACAAATGAGGAGAGAACCATTCTATTTATAAGCAAAAGCTCCTAAGAGATAGAGGTGCCTATAACCAAATTCGGTTACCATAATCTTCAGAATTTTGGTTTCCTAACAATAGCAACCTATCATTAGATGCAAATCTTTCTGTTTGCCTTGTGTCTACAAGCACTAGTGGTCGATAGGAAAACTGAGAGGAGACCCGGCAAAACAACCAACCTCCACCTGCATTGCTACAATAATATATGTCAAGGTATTCATAATGTGTTGACTTGTGGAAGGTACTTAACTGCTATTATAAAAAAGTAGATAAGTACATTAACAAAATAATACTACATATATTATAAAAAAGTATGTAAGTACATTATAATAGCAAGTATGTCAATAATATATGTGTTGATTATTCATAATATATGTCAAGGTAATTATTATTGCTGCAATCATGTTTGTATAATAAGTAATGTGAGTTCGTTATAGATACCGCTATCACTTGTGTCTACTTTTATGTCTTATGATATTTTATCTTCTCCATAATTATTAAAAATTGTAGCCATGACAGACAAATGGGCTCCCATTATTTGCACCACAAAGTCTCTTTCTACTAGGTCTACTTGGTCCGCAAATGTAGACCATCTTTTTCTTAAGTATAATCTACCTCCAAAGTTTTCAACATCAATAATATTGGTGCAAGTCATCTCTTTTTATATCTTAAAATTATCACCATCATAAATTTTATGGTGATTGACAAAGCTTTTTAGTAAAAATTAGAACAGTGAGATAACAGCGTATTAGTTTGTTATAACTGTGTTACCACATAAATAGAATATGCAATGTATGTACAATATGATGCCTCAGGAAATAACCGATTTTCAGTAGGTGACACTTCGGATCATACGTCGGTACCTACATTGTTAGCATGAATTACTACATCTACACATAGCACTTACAGTATAGAACGGTAAAAAAATAACATCTGATAAAGTAGTGTTCGATCAACTCTAAAATAACAAAAAATAAGGAAAACGACATACCATGGAGTGGCGGGCCTACTGCTAGAAGCACGATGTTCAGTGATTTTTTTAAAATAATATATTTTTATTCAAAATTTTAAATCTGGTACGCAGATTTTGGAATTTGTAAAAAATGGCCTTCTGTTGATATTTGGTTCGCTGATCTAGGCCGATCGGCCCTAGATCGGTAGATGGTATGCCGATTGGCCTAGATCAGTTGGAGCCAGACTTCTATCGGTGGTTTAAATACCGATCTAGGCCTCAACCTAGATTAGCATTTGAACCACCGACAGAAGCCCGCCGCCACCCGATCTAGCCGATCGGTCTATATCGGTATACTAATTACTGATAGGTCATTTTTGTAAATTTTGAAATCCGCGTACCAGATTTGAAATTTTAAATAAAAAATATATTATTTAAAAAAAATTCGATGTTCAGTGGCATTGCCCAATTGATCACTCAAGACATCCCCAATGCAGTGACTAGCATAGTTTCTATGGTATTAATTGCAGTGTCATATAGGCAAATTGCTGAGGTGGAAGGAGAATTAAGGAAGAGTGAGAGGGAAACCGTTTCTTATTCGAGAAAACCACGTCGGCTCGCTGTCCAACACTGGAAGAAACTAGTCCCTGCGCGTTGGACATCACTCGTCGTTTCCTCCGTCAATTCCTCAAGATCTCGTGCGCACGCCTGGATCTTGCTCGCCACCGTTCTGCTCGCACCTCTTCCTCCGGCGCAGCTCTCTTCTCTGGCACAACCCTCTTCTCCCGCCGCGGTCTACCCGCGTGCCGGTCCGCTTCCGCACCTCCCGTGCGTTGCTCCGGTTCCGCGCCGCCCGTGCCCGCGCCCGCGACTACAGTGTGCTCCACGCGCTGCTCCGGTTCCGTGCTGCCCGTCGCTTAGCTCCGCTAGCCGCTTGCGCCCGTGATTGCAGTCCGGCCACTACAGTCTGCTCCGTCACTGCAGTCCTGATACTCTTAATTTGATGAGTGACAAATTAAAAAGGAAGTAGTGTGCGTCAGATCTATGGCATTTAGGTTTCATATGTAACAACAATTGAGTTCTAACATGGAAAATGAAATTTAAAAAGAGTGTGCGTCAGATCCATGACATTCAGGTTTACATACTTACCTCCACCTGAAATTAGAAAAATGTTGTATGTATTCCATCATGTCCTGCACGCATGAAAAATATATGGAATACTGAATAAGTGAAATTTGATGGCAAGTAAGTAGATTTATTATATTAGTTTTTTTCTAGATTGTTATAGTCAACTTTTATCACAATATTGTGTTCTGAAAATTCAGAATATTCATCAGACATAAGAATACATTGCAATTCTATCAGTAATCACTATGAAGTGCTATGATTGATATATGGTTCGATATGAACTTCAACTACTATAAGTAATATCGTTATGAGTTACTATAATTGATATTTATATGGCTATATAGTTGCTTGCCACATCTCATCAACCTCTTCTTATGGTGCATACATAAAGTTATTAATTTTCTTTCTACATGGAAACTACTATATAAATTATATATTGGGATGGTTAGGTCTAAAACAAAATTTATTATACTCTGTCTCCTCTAGAAACTACCTATGGAAACTATAGGTTGGGAATGCCCTTAGAAGGTTTGACATATCGTAGCCCGATAGTGATTGAGTTATGTCCCTAATTCATGTTATTTTTAACAACGATGGAAAAAATACAATGCTATTTATAGAAACCCTAATTCATGTTTAACAAAATAATCCACTTCATGTTTAACAAAATATCACATATAACCAAAAAAACGTAATACTTAAAAAGTAAAATATCATACATATCTAATACTTGTAGAAACCTTAATTCATGTTTAACAAAGTAATCCACTACATGTTTAACAAAATATTCCATCACAACTATAGAAACCCTAGCAATCATCTCATGCTAGTTATCTTCATCACAACTTTAGAAACCTTAGCAATCATGAAGAAGAAAAGGGTTGGCCGACTAGTTACCTTTGGGTGGAAGAGATGACGACGAGGTTGCGATGACAAGGATGAGTCAGCGACGACGAGGAGGAGGTCCTGACGATGAGGACAACGCGGCGACAACAATGAGGTCACAGTAACGAGGATGAACGAGGAAGAAGAGGAGGCAAACGACAAAGAAGAGGTAGGACGCAACGACGGTGACAACGAGGGAGCACATGCGCTAGGGTTAGGGTGCAGGTTCGAGTGAAATGAGAGCGTGCGACCATTCGAGTTTTGCCTCGCCCTTTTATACATGTGACAAGCATTAGTAACAAATGGTAGACCAGCATGATCATTAGTGACAAGCGATAGCTACCGCCCGTTACTAATGAACGGATCCTTTAGTAATGGGTCAAATTACGACCTGTCACTAGTGATAAAAAAATCGGCCGATTAAATAGTGATCAGCAGCCATACAGTTAATTTACACCCTAATCGGCCCATTAATCGGGAGGACGATTAATCGGCTGGTCAACCCCGATTAATCGATGGTCAACCTGATTAATCGTCCCTAACCGATTAATCTTCTAGCTGCGCAGCCGTCTAGATCTGCGTCGCCACCTTTAGATCCGCGCCGCCGCCATCAGCTCCGGGCCACTGCCGTCAGATCTGAGCCATCACCGCCGTTGGGCTCTCGCTGGATTTGCGCCCACGCCGACCTCGTGTTGCCGGAGCCACCCTCCAGAAGCTATTGCCAGAGCCATGCTGGCGCCGACACCACACATGCAGTGCTTGCTTTTCAGTGGAGAAAAGGGAGAAGGAAGAGGCAGATCTGAGAGAGAACGAGAGAGGATAGATGGGCGTGGGCAGCGGCTGCCAAAGGAGAGACTAGAGAGCTGAGAGAGAGATAGCACGGGCAGTGAGAGAGATACAGGAAAAAACATAGAAAAAAAAACAGATAGAAAAAACAGGCAGGTAAGGGTAAAGAGAGACAAAGAGCCTGATACGAAGACTCTAATATATTATTTAATTATTTATTCACCGATTAATTTAGTTAATTCTCAATTAACCGATTAACTGATTTTTTTGTTTGAGCATTGTTAAACATTTGCATTAGGTGAACGAATAATGGACCAGAAGCTACAAGGAACGGCCTATACCTCCGAAACCAACTTGTATCAAAGCCTCCACATTTCCATCATATAGGATATGACAATCTGGAGATGAGCATTGTCAAATTCTTTAGCCTCTGACTCTCCAAAAGCATTCTGAGAAGCGACGCTTACATCAGCATTCAGAAACGCAGCGTGGATCTTCAGGACAATGAAAACAGCAGGCAACAGATAAAAGCTCATTGAAACGGCCGCTTACATCGTTTTGTTGAAAATCTTTCAGGTTGGAACTCAGCGAACGATTTTCACAGGTAGGCCTAGCCTTTTCTGTTTCTTGATTTCGTCCCGGTGTCAGGTAGCCATTTTTTGTAGCTGCTGATGTGCTTCATTAGGCTTGTGCCTCCAACCTTACATCCCCATGATCTGTACAAACTAAAAAATCTATCTACGCTGCTAGCTATATTGATGGCATTTGTTATCAATTTTATCCCTCAGTGGGCTACTTTCTGTGCACTTCAGCTCCCGCTTAAAAGCCGTTTGTACTTGTTTTGCACAAGGCTTAGTAGGAAGTCAGTAAATATGTGCTCATAACCTGGCATTTTCCCGTATCCTGCAGGATTTGAAGTAGAACAATCAAACAGCACGATGTTGGCTGGTAACGTAATGCAATGGTAACAAATGTCATGGTTGAACCATAACGGGGATAAACACCACTGGGAGGATAATCGGGCTGCATCGGCTGCTCGAGATGAGAAGTAGACTTTAGGTGAGAGAGGTGAACATTGAGATGAAAGGTTAGACTAATTCTTCCTTGCTTATCAATTGAGTACAAGAGGTCCGTTTATATCGGGAGAACCAACATGACATCTAAGAAAATAATCCCTATTATAAAAACTAATTCAATCTCTATATCTAATTCTTAACTAAAACCAGTAGAATTCAATCTAACCTTATCTTTCAAGGACTCAATCTAATCTTACATTTCAAGAACTCAATCTAATCTAATCTAACTTTACTTTTTAAAATACTAAATACCTAATTATTGTTACAGTACCCATGAGTACTGTTCACGTGGCTGCGCCTGCGCCTGGCAGCCCTGGCCCACAGCCCATGACACAAACTTAAAGCAAACAAAATTGACAACTGAGGCAATGCAATATATCATGAACATATAGCATTCCTTTATGTGAAAGGTGTGGGGCGATTTTGTGAAATAGCAGAGATAACTAATGTTGATCTCTAAGAATTTAGTTAAAAAACTGATACCTGTCTCAGTTAAATGGCAACCGTGTTCTTTATATTGTCCTTCATGCTCTACATATGCACACATTCACCCACAAACACTTTCTAGGTATGTAACTATGAATATACATTGCATGACACACTGAGATCACTACGCTCAGCTTCAACACAAACAATGGCTAATTTCTACCATAATCCAAGCTAAACTGTCATGGGTTGAACCCATAACGGGATAAACACCGTCGGAAGAATAGCCGGGCGACGTCAGCTGCTAGGGATGAGAGGTAGACTTAGGCTAGACAGAAAACATTGGGATAGGAGATTAGACTAATTCTTCATTGCTTTTCAATTAAGTACAAGAGATCCCTTTATATAGGAAGAACCGACATAACATCTAAGGAAATAATCTCTATTATAGAAACCAATCTAATCTTTATATCTAATTCCTAACTAAACCAATATCTTCCTATTTAACCATACCTTTTAAGGACTCAATCTACTTTTACCTTTTAAAATACAAAATCACTAATTATTGCTACAGTACCTATGGGTACTATTCATGCTATAGTACCCGCGTGATACTATTCACGTGGGCTGGGCCTAATAACCCTGTCCCACTACCTATGACATAAACATTGGTGTATTCATGAGTGAATAATAAAATGTTACCTTTGCAGGTATACAAACAAAGGCTATATATGTTTCTACCATAACACAATTAAATCATTGGTGCACTGCCAAGTAAATAGTAGAGCATTCATGGCAACCAAATGCAGGAGCATTAGCGAACTGCATTCAGAGCACTTGCATATAGGGATGAAAACAGATCGAATACGGACGGATATCAGTGATATCATTTTTTTTTCGGATTCGGATACTCCGGATACGAGTACGGAACTAGATATCATCGGATAACAAATACGGAGCGGATACGGAGCGAATACGAATACGGTTACGGATATTTACCGGATATCATCAGTAATATAATTCTTGATTCATAATCACAATACGAATACGGAGCTGGGCGGCTGAGGTGTGGCTGAGTGGGGATGGGGAAGGGTTGAGCTGGCCTAGTGTTGAAAGAATTATCTTGAAGTAAATCTTAAAGTAAATCAATGTTTATGAATAACTTGGCAAACTCAAAAGAGGCTATGTGATATTTGTAACTTGGTTTGAGCTTAAAAAATTTGCTACACTCAAAATACAATATATATTATTCTATGTAAAAAGTTTGTATTTTTCTAGATCCGTTTGCTATTTTTAATTTATTAAGTGTGTTTCTAGGATTTAAATTGAAATATGTGAAATTTGAACTGCAAGTGCTTGAAATAATGAGCCAAAATTTATTAAAAAAAATCATATTCATGTTTTTGAGTCCATTTTTTATTCTTATCGACTAAATTGAAATAAATTTTGAAAAATCTATGTCGCGACACTCGATCGGCAACGTGGAGCTTAATGATTTTTTTAATTCTAAAAAAACAAATGAAGTCTAAAAAATACGAGACTTGCCATGGTGTTATGATATGATGCATATATACTATGATAAAAATTTAAAAATATTTCGAGAAAGTTATCACGTACGACGTTATGAAAATCAGAGATTCTTCAAGAATGAATTAGGATATAAGAAGTAATGGGTTGAGTTTAAAAGTAAATCGATAGTGAAATCTTCTTTTGAACTTGAAACTTTTTCTACGATAAAAATTCAACATAGCTTATCTCATATAAAATTTTGGTATTTTTCTGAATCAATTTACTATTTCTAATTCATTAAGTGTGTTTCTAGGATTTATATTGAAATATGTCAAATTTGATCTGCAATTGCATGAAATAATGAACCGAAATTTGTAGAAAAATCATATTCATATTTTTGAGTCTATTTGTAGGCCATACCCACTAAATGGAAAGAAATTTTGAAAAATCTAGGTTGCGACACTCGATAGGCAACGTGGAGCTTAATGATTTTTTAATTCTAAAAAATTAAATGAAGTCTGAAAAA
>KE370886.1:827587-839800 GCA_000418225.1 Zizania latifolia
GTAGGTTTCGATGCTGGAGACGACGAGCCGCCTTTGGTTCAGTCGACGGCCGGTGACTTTGGTGGTGCGGTCGTCGATGGCGGTATCGACGACTTACCTGACGACGGCAGCGGCGGCGGGGATGACTGGCTACTGGAGTTGGCCGACGACGGTGAGGACTCCGGCGAGGATGCCATTTATCATTGAGTCCGGGCAGCCGGAGTAGGGAGGAGACATGCAACTCCACCCTGGCCCCTCTGCTACCTAATTCTACTCTAAATTGTAAGTAGGAGTTCTAGAGAGAAAACTTGCAAACAAATAGCAAGAGAATTCTAGAGAGATGAGCTGATTACAATCAGTCTTGTTGAGGCTAGCTTTGCTATGCTAGTTCTTGGCTAACTTGTTTAGTCTTGTAATATTTTATCTTCTTAGATAAAAAGTTTTTTCTCTTGCCTGTGTTAATTTATTTCCTGCACAATGTGTTTTACTCTCAGTAGTTTGAATATTTACCTCCTCTCCTTCTACATGCTTGTGTGTTTTTATTTTTCTGTTTGGATCTTTTGGGTAAAAAAACAATGATTTAAATAGAGTTTTAAATCTCTAAATCAATAGTACTTTTATAATCATGCCTTCTATTATCGCTTTCACTTACTTCTCTTTAATATCATTGTGTAAAACAAAGTTTTTGATTTTGAACGTGTTGCTATATTCACTGCCCCCTGCCCTCGATAGATACCAGACCTTCAAATACACGAGACATCTTGGTTGTGGTGTTGAACAAGTGCATGGCGCACAAAGATATCTGCAGTTGAACATCCGTAGTTGCCGTAAGGATTGAGCGAATCAGCTTCTCTGAAACACACAAATTTTATAGAATTTTTATAAGAATTAATTCAATTCTCATAAAAAATCTTTAAAAAATCTTTAAAAAATCTTTAAAAAATTTTTATTTCAAAGAGACCCATAAAAATTCTTTAAAATTTCTTTATTTCAAAGATAGTACAGGGGACAAGGATGAGCAAATACCATGTCCCTCCACAAATTAGACCACATAGCATCGTTGCCTCGGGTCCCCAGCTGCCTTGGTAGCTGAGCACCAACAAATATTTTTCATTGATAGTGGAAGAATAAACTCCCAGCCTCTGCATCATGAGGTCCACACATATTATAAGGGAACAAAGGGGCAAGATAGCACGCGTTAGAATGAGGCTAACGAATGTTGGGGATTTTATGCTACAAGTACAAGCTCTCTGAGCAGGGAATGCCTCCAGTGTTACAACATTAGGTCAATCAATGACACCAAAAGAATTGCTCCCGGACTGGCTCGAATCGAACTGCTCTACCCAGGTGTTCTATGGCTCAACTACCTCCCCGGCAGGGATACTGACGGAAGCCCTTGCCGGCGCCACCTGTCGCCCCACAGACGTGAAGCTCTCAGGTAGGATGAACAGCGGGCTGCTCCCCTCTGATTCACCCTTGAACGCAATCCCAAGGGAGTATCCCAATGCACGAGCGACAGGGACAGCCACCGCATTGCCAACTTGGATGTACCTGCCACCATCAAACAGAGCTTCCATTTAGAACAACATTCGAGTTCACATCAGTTTATTAGTGGCCCATCTGAAGACGACACACGATGTTTCAAAATTTTCAGGGTTAAAAGCTTGCTTTAATAAAAGATTACTCGGTCTCTTGTTGAGATCATGTTCTAATATCTGAGATCATGTTCTAATATATGTTCGTTATTATGCTATTGTGTTGTATAGGATACTTAGAGATATTAGTATTGATTTGTTTCAGAGTTGTTTCTTATCTAGTCTTCCTTCCCTATAGATTAGGAGTAACTAGTACTACCTCTCTTTCACAACGTAAGTTGTTTCATTTTTTTTTCAAAATCAAACTTCTTTAATTTTGATCAAATTTAAATAAAATATATTAGCATTGATAATATCAAATAAATATACTATTAAAACATATTTAATATTTAATAGTTGATTTAATAAAACTAATTTGATACTATAATTGTTAATATATCTTTCTATAAAATTAGATTGTAAAACGGAGGGAGTAGCAAGCAAGCACGACTGCACGAGGGACTTTTCCGTTGAAAGACTATGCATCGGGAGTAAGTTGGAATGTGAATGATCAAGAGCCAGCTAACACCTAGGTTGAAGACGCTTAGTGTGCTTCTTCTATTTGTGATAACACGCGCCTAGAGTAATGCAATGTTTCGTCTTTCTTATTGAATGGAACCCAAGAGTATCCCTCGTATGGAAAAACGAAAGACAATACATAGTGTGGAATAGGGAAGCTTACTTCTCCTTGATAGGACCGGCCATCTTGTAGTAGTCAGGGAATCCCTGCAACCTTGCATTCTCCCGGACAGATAGAACTCTGGCCTGAGTTGGATGCAATATAGTCTGCAGACAAGCACATTAAGACACATTGAGAAAGGATGCGCATATGCAGAACACTGGGACAACTTCTTGATAATCTAACCTGGTTGTGTGGCTCTGCTCGGGTCACGACCGTAGGAACCGTCTCATCCCACCACAAGCGCCCAAATGGCCTATAGCGAATTGTTTGTAAGAACATATTTACCATGTCCCTCATTTTACATCAGAGAAGAAAGCAGGGACAACGTGCAACTTACTTCAGTGATCTCCCTTTGATGAACGACATCGCATAATCAGGAACCTGGCCACACAGACAAAGGTGACCGTCAGCAATTATAGCCGTTAAAATACTAGAAGTTCCTCATTAACATTACATTCGTAACGAAAATTAAGAGGATGGATGTTATGCACCATTGTTTGTTTCGAACCTCCAAACAGAGGTGGTAATCAACCCGATAAGGCCAGCAACCTATCCTTATGGGGCCAAGTCTAGGTGTATATTTGGACCTATGGGTCCACCGGGTTAGGACCCACATCAAACTAGGCGTAGCTCCCAGTTAACCCATGATCCCTATTTATCATCATTTAGCTATTATTCTTCATTTCTTCTTCTGCCCTCCTGCGACCCCACAGGCTGCCAGCGTCCTTCACACTATCTACCGCCGCTGCATCAGGAGGCTCTCCACCATCGCCATTGGGACACGCTTTATTGTTGTTACCGCCAAGGATGCATCCTCTACCTTAGAGCAAGGCTAATGTTTTAGTTAGTGATTAGCTTTATATTTATGCTATGTTATATATATAGCTAATCTAATAATCTACTCATATAATAGTTAGATATCTATATGTACTATACATTTAATACATAACCTATCACACCATCTTACAAAGTTTATAGGAACATGTATATCAACAGGATATAAGTTAATAGCCCGCTTCTCTTCTCTCTCCTTCTCTTTCCTCTACCTCAACACCAATCTAATGTGACAACTCTTCCAACCTACTTACATCAACTTATTATACTTGCATTTAGCCGCCATCAGCAAGGAGGCTAAATAACTCCAATGTAAGGACAGAGGCTGATGATTCTAAAGGTGATTTTAAACTACAAGATGACTTTATTTGAAAACGGAATCCAGATATCAACAAAAAGATGAATGGAAAGTCTTGTCGATATATCAGATTTGCGCTCCTCCGCCGCCAATGATTGGCTCTCCGCCTTCGCCGCCATCAGATCCAGACTCCTCCAGCGCCATCAGCTGAATTCACCACCTCAGGCAATGCCAGCTAGATCCACTCCAACTACCACCCAGTTCTATGACTTCAGACGCCACAGTGCCCCCTCCGCCGCCATCGACGGCCCCAACCCTACTGGCGTCCACCACCCTCACCTACCCTAGCCATCTCCGTCTGGATTTACAATGGACCGGACAGGTCTAGGTCAAGGAAAGATTTCAACCCACAGGGACATACAGGTTAACTTCAAACAGGATAGGTTTGGATCCGATATTAGCCTACCCAAACCCGACCTGACCTATTTCCACCCTGCTCCAAACCTTACAGCTGTAACTGTTCCAGCTAATATGTCATGTCTTAGTCTTATTGTACTTCTAACATAATGTAATATTAAATATGCAGCATACAATTCACCGTCATGTGGGAGCACAGCACACATACCAAAGGCTTTCCCGACGTCAGATATACACGGTCAATTTCTGGATCCCACTCCACGGTGTTGTTTGCCCCAACCTTGACACCCTTCAGATCCCGGAAGTTGGCTCCCTTAAACACAATAGATCGATCATTATTGCAGAAAGAACAAGATGCACAAGCTTACAAAGGCCAAAGCTATCCAACTGCTAACCTTCTTTACTGGAATATGCTCCACACGCTCATAATCATCTTTATTTAACTTTAAGGGCTGATGATCCAACAGCTTGCCTACATCTGGACCATCCTTCCCTTCATAGGAATTATCCAGCATTTCTGGAAGGAGCAAATGAGTTAAAGTTCAGCACTTTGCAAATTAAGCACAAAAAATGAAAAGATGGTAAATTGAACTACAAATTGAAATGTAAGGAAAGGCTTATTAATAACCGAAAAAACGAACCTACTCATCATATTTGAAGCCCATATGGACAAGTAGAGCCTACTGTATTACCTCTACGGCTGAGCCGAATATAGCGCTGGAATTCTGTTTTGGGGTAAGAACCATATTCCATCACTTCGTTAGGCTGATTGTTCTTTACCTACAGAAAAGAGGTAAGAATGCAAGTGCAGGTCAAGAAACACATTAACAAATAAAATACTTGCCTCTGGCAAATCCGAAATTGCATCACCAAGAAGCAGAGCCTTTTTCAATCTTGGCTTCTGCGTTTCATCATAGGCGACAATATTTTGCTGCGAAACAATTGAGATAATCAGAAAACAGGGACTTCCAATGGAAATAGGAGCAACGGTAGAACTTACAGAAAAAGCATTTGGGGCACCTCCACGTACTACAACATCATGTGTAGGGAGTGGATACTTTGGGAGCACCTACATTGCCAAATGTACCTGATTACTGATCTGATCAATACACTAGCAGACATTGACCAATGCATGGGAAACAAACCATAGTAGGAAGAGCTCCCCATAGAAACACACGCATCCGGAACTGTGGCAGGCCATAACAACCTGCAACCATCATTCCGAGCCGTGCTTGATAGTTCATAGCCACAAGGCGGCTCAAGGCATATCTTCCAAGGTAACCGTCTGCAAACTTCAGTATGTCTACAACATTTTCCATGAGAACATATTTGGGTTTCAGGTATCCCACAATATTCATGAATGTCACCATCTGCTGGTTTTTCTCGTCTTTCAGTGGTTCTTTACGGTTTCTGAACCGATTGAACCCACTAATTCCTTGGCATGGTGGGCCACCACAGATGACATCAACATCACCCTTTGGAATCATAAGAGCACACATAGACGGCATCAGCAAATCAAAGTATGTAGCTGGAAAGGGGCAAAAGGAAGGCAAATACTCACAGGCCGTGGCAAGATTTTTCTCCTGTATCCGTCTTGCACAAATTCTTTAATTTTCAGTGGGCAGTCACTAGGTTATGAAAAATGATTAGCTTAAACCATGCAAGGAGTATATGCCAACCAGACAAGATATCATGAATCCATGATACTAACCTGAGGTTCTCGATAGGCTCCCAGGTGTCCTCCTCACGGCCATAGCCTTTCCACTGCACCTGTTAAAAAATCGAGTTGAAGCAACGTACTCAAAATACTACTGCACGAACCGATATGGATTAAATGAAAAATAAGATAGGTACCTTGAAATAGAGGCCACTTTTTCTACCACTGCCACCATAGCAGATTCCAGCTAGCTTCTCAACAACAAACTCGTCCTTTTCAAGCAGCTCATCTTCCTCTTCATTTTCTGATAAATCAGCTGAATCAGAGCCCATGTCGTTCTTGATATATTGATCACAAAGGATAGCCCATTCCCTAAGAAGAGCAAGAAACTCCTCTGCCTTTTCATTCCGAACCTACATTCAGAAATAAAACAATGTATTAGCTCAGAATTTTTTTACAGTACCCCGGTTTTGTTTAGACCTCAATTGCACATTGATCCAATGATGGCATTCCTTCCCTAGTAATTGCTGGAATAATCTCACTTCCCACATTTTCATATTTGAATCATTATGCAGGAAGATACTTCAAAAATTTTAACATCCGATGTAGCTCTATGCCTCTATGTGAATGAGAATTTAAAATTTTAAATAAAAAAGCAATGGTCAGGATATGTATAATAGGTTCTTATCATTCCAAAGGTAAAATTGGCGAGCTTAAAAGTGTATGACCTTAATGGGACTTTCACACCCTTAAAAGTTAGCCTAAGGCCTCCTTTGGAAGCCAGGGAAAAAATTCCATGGAAAAAAATCCCTATGGGGAATTTTGAATGACATCTCATCCCCTCCATTTCCATAGGGGGAAAATCCCGACCGGAATATATTCCCAACTACCGTTTGGAATCTAAGGGGATAAAAATCCTGGGGAACAAAAACTATTTAAAAAAGACCGAAAATACAGGAAGTTCAAAAGAAAAATATAGGCAATATTTTTGGCAAGATAAATTCAAAATCCTAAACATTATAAGCATACAACTAATGTAAATCTTCATTCCATATTATTTTTCATTAAAAAACTTAATAACATGCACCTTGGTGTTTCAATCTCAAGACGGTCAATAACTAATTCTTCGTCAAGATAATCCATTAACAAGACAAATTAGTAGACAATATAGCACCACAAATACAAATATGATGCATAATACATCACTAACCCCATCAAGAATGTCCAGAATTCACACAGCTCGATAAAGGAAGAATTGTCTAACTATTCACATAACTATGCCCAACTGCTATATTCAGCAACTGCACACATGCAAAACTGTTTGCCCCATCAAACAGATTGATGACTACTGTCTTTACTGGCTGGTACAAACTATATCCCTCAAAAATAACAGGTCCAACACCAAGCATGTGAGAAGAGTAATACGCAGTCATAAAGCAATACAAAAATGCAAGGCATAGGCATTCACTCTGTCCACCAAAGTTCACTCTAGTGAAAAGGATTGCTTGTGGTGAAGAAACCAGACGCTGCAGTGTTCCAGAACTTCTACAGCCCGTCCAGCAACACACTTGTTCTCCAGAATTCAGCAAACAGAGAAAGGCGATCAGAGACAGAATTTGTGCTGCAACCAACCAAGCAATTTTCTGGATGATATTCTTAACTCAGTGAATGAACTGCAAGTTAACAAATCTCAGATCATGGCCGAATATACGGCACGACCTGCTAACAAACTAAAGGGTTCTACTGAAAAACAAACATGGACCGAAATGCAAATGCTGAAACATACAGCAAGCAAACTACTGCTTATTAACATAAGCTAAGCTAAGGCTGAAATAAACATGATGCAGATAGTTGAACCGAGCTGAATTATCTAACATTGCTCATGTCACACCTTGTGATGTCAGGCAGAAAAAAGCATAGAAGCAACACTTATTATGTTTTGTTAGTAAAAAAGAAAAAAGAAACAAAGAAAAAGTTGTGCATATTAGATCATCTTTGATCACATAGGCAGGTCTGCAATAAACTGCACAAAGAATGAGCTCTGAATATGCAAATAAACTACACAAACAATGAGCTCTGAACATTTGCATATCACTATGTAGTAATGTCCAACCAAAATAATTGAAACAAAGTGAATTCACTGAAAATCAGTTCTAATTGATAAAACAAATAACAGTCATGAAGCTTGCATGAATACCTGCTTTAATGCCAGGGGTGAAATGTTGCTACTTAAGACAGCTCAAATGATGAAAACTAAGTAATAACTAAAGTTCTTTTGCGGATAATAGCGAATTAGCTGTAGGACTCCTGACTCCTTTAGAACAAACTCAAGTAGAGCAGGCCAAAAATGCTATGGGTAAGATATGGTTAGTTTTAGTCTTTCGGATAAGTTCTTTAAACATATGGTCTTGAAGGAAAAAATATGCAGTCTGAGACAACACCGAGAAAATTTTATTGCATAGCTACTACTTGAAACTAACTGCACTACACATACCTACTAAAACATTGCCCGTACACAATGTAGGTGGCCACGGCTTACCCCGGCAAGCTCCGCCACCGCCTCCACAAAGCTACCGGCAAGAAAATCAACCTCCTCATCCTCCCGCGGGCGGCCGAGCTGCAGCCACCCGTTCAAGTAAACGCCGACATAACTGCACCACCTGCAGCCGTCGCCTACCCCCTGCCTCCTGGCCATCAACTGCTGGGCCATGACGCCTACGGCCACACACCCTCCCTACTCCCTACCGCTTCCTCTCTGGATCAACCCCCAAAAAATGGCATGCAAGAGCACCACCACCCTAACCCTAACCCTACGGTAGGGAGGGAGAAGAGGAGCCGAAGCTAACCCGTGTGTCGAGGATGAGGGCATGGCGTCGAGGACGAGTGCGGCGGAGGGCGCGACCTCGAGGATGAGTGCGGAAAAGGGGGCGCACTCTTGCGTCATATATGGGAGCGAGGAGAATGAGCCCGACCCCTCCAGGCGTTGTTCTTTTCCTCAGGGAAGTGGCACGGATCGGGCCAGTATTACCCCATATAATGGGCTTCCAAATAGCTAAAAAATATATCCTAGGAAAGTTAGCCCCGTGGGCCTCATGCCCGAGGAACAAACCAAGATCCCGAGTGGATCCTAGCCTCCAAAGGAGACTTGGAGACCTAAGAGGTGAGAGATTTTCACACTTTTAAATTAGGTCCATCGTCCCTCCACAACTAATTGGGGACTTACAAGTTACAACAATCTCACACTTGACTCGTTGGTGTCCTCAGCCATTCACCACCCCTTTTACAACAGCAATCGCTCAGGTACATGGGCCCCACAGGAACCCAAGGCCCATCAGGCCCTCACACACCAGTGTCCCTCGAGCCAAAGATGTTGGCCAACCTCTAATACCAATTGTAGGATCATAAAGGCCGCTCTCACCCAAAAAGCTAATTCCAACAAAAGGAGCTCTGAAATAAATAATAGATCCATACAGTTCAAACAACCATACCTCAGTTTGTGGGTGGTTGTACTTGAGACTCTCACACGCAAAACTATTGAGATCAACAGCCCACCGCTGGAAATATAGCAGAACAATTAGTGCTGACTTCTAGATCACAGAAGTTCTCGAGCGAATAAGTTAAGAATAGTACCGTTTCAAGATTCAGGCCAGCAAGTGCTGCACCCAAACAAAGCCCAGTAGACATGCCACCACAGCCAGAGTAAAGATCAAGAAGTGTAGCCTTTCCCTTTGACATACCAGATGATGCATCTGAATCAGAGGCAGCTTTGTCTTTAGAACAATCGACGTCATCCGAAGAAATATCTGATGCAGAGTCACCGCCTGATGCTCCATTTTCTTGGTGAGTAGTATCAGAGTTAGTGTGTGTTTGAAGAAAAAAATCACAGCTAACATGTTTTTAAAATAACGCAACTAATATACTGGGACTACAAAATAGTAAGGCCAATTTTCATTCATCTAGCAATAATATTGGAGCAATTTACCTGCTACGATATTAGCAAACGTTGAATAGGCAACGGTGTATGACATGTCATAGTATAGCTGACAATCTGCCACCCGTTGAGCCTTGGCTTCTGGATCCATCTAAAGAAGATGGAAAAAATCACTATGCAAACAATAAAAGCGTGAGGTAACACAAAATTCTGAAAGAGAACACTTACATTTGGATCAATATGGACTATTTTAAGCTTTGAGATGATGCACTCAAGCACATTGGCATTCTTTTCTTCGGAGAGGAACACGCGCTTGAGATCATGCTTATGATCATGAACATTATCCACCATCATAGACGAGATCACCTAGAAAGATAGGTCTCAGTTCTGTACGTTGTTATAGTTTCTGGAGAAAATAGCATAATCTAGTGTTTGTTACACACGGTATCCTCTGCGCGAAAAAACCAACGGCAACAAAAATAGCGGCACTGATCAGTCCCCTCGAAGAACTCGATTATCCGGCCAATGTAGTCAGGTTCATTTTCTCCAGCCTACGATTGGAGCAGAGAAACAGAAACATAAGGTAAAGAAATAGTTGACAGGCTAAACAAGAAATGAGAGTGCAAATAACTACAGACTTACCTAAATCTTACTTTATTATGATGGGAGTTTTTCACAGTGTGCATAAATAACATGATATTCAGTCCAATTAGTAAAAGATTTCTATCGAGCTAGGCGTATAATTAATTGCACCTATTTCCCAAATACAGAATCACAAAAATAACTCTGTGCAAGCTTGCAGACAAGCAGCGCGCAATGCAATTGAGTTCCATGTTAAGCAACAGATTGGAGCATTCAGTTAACAATCGGAGAAATCGAAATGACAGATATGCAGAAGGGAGCATTCCAGATGTGGCATAAGATTTAGTAGAGGAGCAGAGATCCAGATGAGATACTTAAGCTTGCTTTCAATCACCAGCCAGCAAGCACGCAAGAATGTGGAAAATGTAACAACGGTAGGAACTTGACGGTGCCAAGAAAGAAGAATGTGTCGGAAACAGGGACATGGAGATGCCGACCTTGACATAGACGTCGTCGTCGAGGCAGTAGACCGTGCCGTCGACCTTGGCGGATGTGTAGTGGCAGAGGGCCTTGAGGTCGTCCTCCTCATCCGGCCTGCGACGCCGAAGAGTTTAGCCCAGGACACGAAACGAGCAGGAGAATGGACAGATCCGTGAGGGGTGGTGCCTGCGTTACCTCCTGACGGCGTTGCGCTGGTAGCGCTGCGGCCACTTGGCGCGCGCCTCGTCGGCGGGGAACGGCTCGCCTAGGAACTCCGGCTCCTCGTCGCTGCCGGCGTTAAGGCGAGCCCTGATGGGCTGCGCCACCCGCTTCCTCGCTCCCTTGTCAGCCTCCCTCTCAAGTAGCTGCTCCTCGGCCTCCGCCTCCTCGCCCATGGCCATCTCCTCCTCGTCGGGCTCCTCCCGGCAGACATCGTCGTCCACGGGATGGTCCGCCTCCTTCTTCCATGCCCTGCGGGAGCGCTTGGTGGAGTCCTCCTGGTCGACGTCGGCGACGCGCTTGCGCGAGGAGGAACGCGTGGAGCTGGGCGCCATGGCCTCCTTCGTGGTGTAGCTGGCTAGGGTTTGGGAGAGGAGGAGTCGGAGATGTGGGGGGAGGGGAAGAGAAGAAGACGAAGACGAAGGCAATTCAAAATTCAATTTGAGATTGGAAAGAGGGAAAGCGGAGCGGGAGGGGGAGGGGGCTCCTGAAATTTTGGATGTCAAGCGGCCGCGCGCGGCACTATTCCTGATAAGGGCGGGATCTTTAAATTTTCCCCTCACTGCCGGGTGGGCCCTCTGACAACCATGCTTCCCGGTCTAGTTTCAACTTTGAAGGTAACGTTCAAACCAACAAATTTTGATGAACATCTTTAAAAACAGTTTTTTTCCTATATTTTTCGTATAGAAAATTTTTAAGGAATTGTATTGTTTGTAAGTTTAAAACACGTTGATAAGTTATAATCTGGATGGGTTATACACACCCAACAGGAGAATTGATTACAAAGAGGCTGTTTGGTCGCTAGCCACAATTTGCCACCATTTATTAATAAAATTTGTTATACTTGTCTAAATTGAGGTTCTCAAAATCTTTGCCACATCTTAGCGATCGTAAAAGAATCTTGTCATTCCTTTTAACTTATTAACATATGGGACCTAATTTGTTAGAATGAAATCTTACCATAATTGTGACCGCAAACAAACACTTACCAAATTAGTCAAATTGTGGCAAACTATGCCAAAGTGTGGCTAGCAACCAAACAGCTCCAAAATCTATTCCCACAGTCTGAGCTAAACATAAATAATTGCAAAAAAATATTGAGCTGCAAAGGCCCATTTAGGGATGGCAATCGTATCCGATCACCCGTTTATCCGCGGGTAAAAACCCTATTAGAGTCAAATTTGTTCCTAATTTCATACTCGACGGGTAAACGGGTACGGTATAGGTATTGACTACCCATACATGTTTACCCGATTATCCTAAATATAAAAACTATCTCCAAACCCTAACTCATTCTCTTTCCTCTCTCCCTTCCCACTCTCAGCCGCCGCCAATAGCCTCTTTCCTCCCTCCACCCTCCACTTCCATCTTCTCAGCAGCGTTCAGATCGTGACTCTTGTCGGTGTCCCACGCGACGTCCTGCCTCGCACCGGCTCCCTGCGCGCCGCCCTGAGCAGGCTTTCGCTTCCCACGAGCCACCTCGACCCCGCGCCGGTGCCT
>KE370886.1:844012-863915 GCA_000418225.1 Zizania latifolia
ATCCGATACAGAAGGTTCATTTCGGAAGTTCCGGGATTAACCGGAAGTTCCGGGCCAAATAAAAATCCGATACAGAAGGTTCATTTCGGAAGTTCCGGGATTAACCGGAAGTTCCGGGCCAAATAAAAATCCGAAATTAGTTTGAACCAATTCAAAAAGCTTTCAAAAAGATTTTTCTTGGAGCACAAAGCTTCGGAACAACTTTCCAACGTATCCCTTTTTATAGAGCGGCGGTCCTAGACTCAATTTCAAAAGTAATACAATATTTTGCACTTTGAGCCTATTTTGGACTAACCGGAGCTTTTCTCCAAATTTGTTTCAATTGAAACGCCGTTTTTCATGACTTCTCTGCATACAACTCATTAATACGATCAGTAGCTTTTGATCATCATTGTCATTAATACACCAAAATTAATTAGAGACCTAGATGCACCAAGATTCACTTTCACCAAGCCTATTTAATTTTCTAGCTTGATAAAATAGGTCGAGCCGAGTCTAGCTTGGTTCGCTCACAGTCGAGCTTTGCCGAGCCAAGCTCAACTAAGCTCGTTTGCACCTCTAGTCGAGAACACCGGATATGGTGAAGGGGGGCTAGAGCGTAGGCAATAACAATGTGCTTTTGTTATTAGAGAAAGTGCTATTTTAAAAAAATCAACTAACAAACACGTGCATGAAATCTTATCTAGAAAGATGGTCGCGGTGACTCCTTTAGAACACAATAATTTTATAAGATTTTACAGGAAGTGATTTAACTGTCATAATTTTTTATAGTTTCTCCATCCTAAAGGACGACTGGGGAATCACACTACTATTGTTTTTTTGAAGCAACAAATTAAAGTGTGGAGTACAAACACACACATATAGTTATATACTCAATTCATTTAATATTATAAGTCATTTGATTTTTTTTATTCAAATTTTTCCTAAATGTATATTAGCATCAACAATATCTAATAATAAATATTAGTAAGACATATTTTATGATGTATTCAATGAAACTAGTTTGATATTGTATCTTTACTAAAAAGTACTACAATGTTGAACTCAAAGCATCGGTTGATGTCCAATAAACACAAGGCAGAGTCGGTCAAGATGCTAGTGTGGTTGATGTGATCTGCAAAGATAAAGATATTTATGTGGCTAGTCGTCCGTTGTTGCAGAAGTCATCGCCGGATTTTAATTTGTGTATCTACACATGTGGTTTGCTTGATCTTGACGTCCAATTATGTAGTTGTGAAGGATAACCGAGCTCAAAGAATACACAAGTAACACACAGCTAAATAAGGTTTAGATACTTAATGTGAGGTGTCCTACATCATGTTTAGAGATCTCTATACTATATGGGTAAAAATGCATAAATATATCTAGTTCTATTACAATAATGTATATGACTTTAAACTAGATGATGGGAGGTAGTCGAGATGTTTGGTGTAACCTCTCTATTGGATTATTATCTCTTATGAGATGTTTTCCTCTTTCTTTCTCCCATGCTATGGATTGTTTTATGAGAGAGACTTGCCTTTCTTATGTACCATTGTCTTTTCATATCTATTGATAATAGAATATGACATATGCCAGATTATATTTTTCTACAGCTATATATATGTATAAATTTCTTGATTTTGCACTGTAGTAAATGATTTGTACTAGTACAGTGGTACTTATCTAGATCGACAATTTTCCTCAAATATCACTAAGCATGCACGTGTGCCCCACCACTAGAAAAGGACATGAGCTCCTCCGGGATTTTCACCTCTCCACTAATATGAGGCAGTGCAAAGAAGAGGAAAAACAGTATATGGATACACAACTTTATCTGGCTATTTGGATGACATGCGACTCCAGCGTTACACGGTAATGGAGCCGAACATCCAGGAATACAGGAGAAGGGGATAGCTCAATCTGCCAAAATAACAATTTTCAACTTTGATCGGTCCATGAGTTTCAGAAAGATAGATCGATCAAAGTTTATCATGTCAAAACATCTCACCATCGTCCACCGATCTCTGTGTCACCATTGCTAAAATTCTGGAATAAACACACACATATATACACGGTACAAAAGCAACCGGGAAAGGGACAGGTAACAAATTTCAAAATTTAAACTATACCACTCGCTATCTTTCAAATTTCCATACACACAAGGGGCAACCAAAACAAAAGAAGAAATAAATATTTGAGGGAAATACAGTAAAAACCTCGATGTAATTTATTTTGTTTTCGGAGAATACAAATCACTCGCTGTGCATTGTGCTGTGCCAAAGAGTTGTTGCCTAGAAGAAGGAAAATTCGACTCCAGTCCTTGCAGAGAACAGGTTGTACTCCCTTATGTTGGTCTCCTCCTTTGAGCAAGGGTGAGCTTCAGCAGCTGGCGTTGGTGTTCCTGACGCCAATGTTCCTGCACTCTCCTTGTCTTTGGATGCATGGGCAGGACAGGATATGGGAAGGTTGAAATGGAACAATGAGAAAGGCACAGAGTCATCTTGTGGCTTGTTATCTTCTGAACAGCTGTTCCGGAGAGCCGCCAGCTTTGATTCAGTAGGAGGGGTATGGTGATGCTGCCTGTCGATGACAGGATTTATGATTTCTGGCGCTCCATTTCTAAAGAGCGCAGCTAGTGGCATGGCATTGAAGCTCAAAGGAATCTTATGGACTGGCTGTGCAGGCGCATAACCAAATTCAGGACCTGCATAAGGATGTCTGTTGTTGTACTGCATTGAGAAATCGACACATTGGTTTCCAGCCAAGCCATATCTGACAGGGGTTGGGTACAATTGGCCAGGTTGACGGTATGGCAGGTATCCATTTGCTGGAACTGACATGAGATGATTATAGAAGTCCTCAAAGGTTGATGGGTATGGTGCTGCATGAACCTTTTGGTGATGCGACAGTTGCTCCTGGAAAGGGGCAACACCAAACCCAGATTGACTGCCATCAGAAGGGTGAATATTTTGTGGTTGGTATTCTCTGAAACCATTTCCTGTACACATCTCAAGTAATGAACGTGAACCATTCTTGGCTGGTGGATCGCCTGGGCTGCTATTGTTCCTTTCTGAAGGTTCTTCTGAATCAGAAGTAGATGAAGATTCCGGATTCTGAGCACTCAAAGAGGTTGTGCTGCTCATGCTACTATCTCTGTCTCCCTCGCTTAGACATGAAGAGCTATCTGAACTGGTCATGTTTGTGATCCGACCACCATCTTTTGTGAGGCTGCAGTTTGGCTTGTTCACCGCGAGAGGTTCATCATTGCAAGCAGTTTGATTGTTCTCACCTTTTTCACATGGCTGATCTGTTTTCGACTTGCAAGCTTCTTCAGATCTATCAGAACAGGCCTCGGATGGTGCTTCAGACTCTGACTCAAGCTTTTGGTGTCCATTGATGATATCCTTTGAGCATCCCACTTGATTGGATGGATCAGCACCATCAGCTGTTTCAGAAGCACTGATTGAACTCCCTAAGCCAGCTTTCTTTCTAGCATCCATTGGTTCCCATACTTGTTTTGGAGCTGCATTCTTGTTTGGTGTACTGCCAACACAGCTTCCTTTTGGCACAATGAAGCTATCCAACGGATAGCACCTGCGGTATTGCAATCTGGGCTTCTCAACCATTGTTTTCCTGGACATCTTCATCTCCCTACTTGATCTAGCTGTTGAAAAATATCTATAATCTTCCTGCTGGCCACAACTGCAGGAGTTGTACTCATACCTTTCTCTTGTTCGGTTATTTGCACTGAACACAGAATTGCAGCCTCTACCAGTATTCCTTGTCCTCTCCCTAGATTGCCAGTGAATATCTCCAATGTCCCCATGGTCGTCTTGACAATTTTCATACCAAACACCAGTCGCCTGTTCTTGAGGGGAATCCCTTCTTAACCTGAGTTTCCTCCTTGATGATTTAGATTGCTCACAAATGAATGAGCCATTGCAATCTGATGGAACAAATTCTGCTGTTGCACAGCATTGAAGATCATTGTTTTCTCCATTAATTTCCCTCCTCAGAGATTGATCAACAGAAGTATCAGGAGGTAACGGTTCTGTGACCACAACACTATCATCCTTGTCGCTAGCTGAGTACTTGGAGTTGAGAATATCTGGTGACTGATCGTTAACTGGTGTTGCTAAGTTGCTCAGAGGTGATGGCGAAATATCACTGGAAGGTTTTGATTCAATTGGTGTCCTTTCTTTCTCTTTTTCCTTTTCTTTCAACCGTTCTTTTCTTCTAAGCTTCTTTTCTCTCTCTTTTGTTTTCCTCCTCTCCCTGCGCTCTTCTTCTTCACGCTTCTCTCTCTCTTCTTCCTCAAGAAGCTTAGTCTACAACATGAGTTAAACAAATTTAGTATATATCAAATAAGGCATGACGAATCTTAACAAAAGCTGCTACCTCTCTCTCTCTCTCTCTACAACAAAATATGTGGAGCATACCTGTTTTTCCAAGGTAATTATTTCTTTGCAGGCAACATGAATGCGCCCTTCCAACAGTTTCAATGCAAGGGACACAAATACGCTGTGTGCATTTTGACGCGCCGTACCTTCCCTGAAAGCTTTTTCAACCTTCAAACAAAAAACAATGTTTAACATGAGATGATGCTTCATGCTTAAGTCTCTAATTCTCTCAAAAACAGCTTGATAGTGTGTGTGTGTGTGTGTATAACAAATTCACTTGTTCTGCTTATTGCACTAACCATGAATGTTTGGTATATCGAAGAATGAGTGCGACCTATTTAATGCCATAAATCGTTCAGTGCACTGCTTAAAAATATTAGGTCACATGGTTGAATCAGCTGCATTGATTATTTTTAAAGGCTACAAATATTTATTAGTGTGAGGATTGACGAATGTGAGGGAAGAATAATCATTTAGACACAAAGAAAATCGTTCTATTAAAAATGGTAGGTAAATAAAAAAATAAATAGGACTTAGAGAATAGTAATTCCATATCACATTTCCATTAAACATTGAAAACATATGTCATTTGAAAAACATCTTAGTATAACAGAATACATGGATATTCAATACCATGACAGTCCTACTTCACTCGAAAAGTGAAAACCATAAACTTAGATAAGTGCTTGCTCTTTCTACAGTCATGTCACATTGTCACAAGATCATGAGTTTCTTTCAGTGATTAGTAACTATAAATTGCATGACATATAATACCTGTTCTTTGAATATCACTGTAGCAGAATCCAAAAGAAACTCTCTCGCAAGTTCAGGACTCTTAGCATGCTTCTGTGGATGCGTGCCATCAACATCAGGATCATTCGCATCCCTGTCCATAACATCATCTTCCTGCTCATGTATTTGTCAACAAATTAGACTATGAGTTGCCAGAACATCAATAAATTCCAGCAGGACTAACAAATGTTCTGAACTTCTGATCATGTTAATCTTATTATTTAAAACTGAGACAACTTACATCCTCTTCTTCAGCTTCTTCAGCATGCTCAAAAAAACTTCTAATGCTTTCCCCCTTAGTAATTGTCACAAACCCATCCCCCACAATCAGCCTGCGGTGAACACATGACTGGCCCTTCAAGGCATGAGCCTTCACACAGAACTCTGTGCAGCGGCCATCAAGCCTCCACGCTCTCAAAGTAACAAAATAGTCTTCAAACTGGTCAAGATCAAGGCCTTTCCTATGGACTTGCCAATCCATTCCGACATCTTCAAATTCCAGTATGTCAGATTTTCCTTCATTTGTTCCAATAGCCCACTCAAAACGATGGTAGGATCTATCTTGATCCATGAAAGATTGGCGCCAATCAATGAGAACAGCATCCTCAAACACCTGAAAATATTCAAAGCCAGGCGTTAACCACCCATAGACAAACTCCATGTCATCTATTATGCACTTCAAATGGGAATGCGGCTCCTTTTAAGGGCCTGTTTGGGGAGCTTCTGGCACTGGTAGCTGCAGCTACTCCCAAAATCTGAAGCTCCTTCAAACGGTCTAGATTCTTGTTCTAGATTATGAAACTCCTTAGCTGCAGAATCTAAAAATGAACTAGAATGCAGAAGTTAGGAAACACCAGCAGCTGCTTCTCAGAATCTGAAGCTCCCCCAAACAGGCCCTAAAGCTTAATTGCCATAGTTTTTCTCTTGTATGGTGTTACCAGTTGAGGGTATTCCAAGAGGGGAAAGAAGAAACAAAGAAAGAACAACAGTGAGCGTGCATATAGAAAGGAAGCACCATCCTGACCTCACACTGGAAAGCTGTATCAGCAACACAAAACCAACTAGTGCAGCGAGGTTCCCGTCGCAAACGCTTTAACTCTTTTAGTTCCTTAAATTCACAGATAACATTCCTTCTGCAGTCTCTGCAAAATCTCTTGCTGTCAAACCTGTACAGATATATTGATCCACACAGTTAGCTAAATACACACCAAATCTGCCCATGAAGAGCATAATAAGTAGCTCAAGCATTCTTCCAATCACAAAGCACAACCATCCAACACATATCAACTAAAATGCCGTCACTCAGAACATAGTTACATAGCGGAACAAAAGTTTTCATAAAGTCTGGAACTATGGATAATGAAGAACATCATAAAATGATGTAGCTAGTACCTACTATCATAATGCAACATAGGCCACTGGTAAGTGGTAATTATTCAAATAAGAACAAAAACAAATATCCTTTTTGAAGCACAGAATAAAGTCATAAACATGGTGACACATTCAAATATGCCTGTTCACATGTGCTTTGTTATAAAAAAAACATACTTCCACAGAAGTATGCAAAAAGTGCAAACCAAGGTTCCTTAAAAATCTGTCCGTTTGTAATTAAAATAAACTTTCAATTTTCCCAGTGCAACGATGCACACTTGCTTTACAAATCAGTAGAATCAATCCAAAAATTTTAGACTAATAGCATTCCCCATATATTCAAAGATTAAAAGACATCCCCTTCAGTATCAAAGGCGTAGGAATTATGTTTTGGACATGGACAAGGAGATATTGGAGAGGACTAACTTACCCATACTATATTAGTTATAAGCACCATATTCAACGCATGCATGTAGGGAGCACGGAATTTATTAGGGATATGGAGGAAATAAAACACTTGTTTTACACTGGTATGTAAAATGTGGCCTACATCTGTGTCTCTGTGAACACCACCATTTGAAAAAATACACCCTATAATATTTGGTTCCATGTTGGGAAAGCAATAAAGTTTTTGGGCTGTTATAAACTCTTAGTCCAGCTAGGTAGATTTGTTCATGAGCTTAATTGTGCATCAGTTTCATAACTTCAACAGGTATCAAACAAACAGCACTCAATTGCACTTACCTATGCATAAGCCTTTCAATGAAATCTTCTTCCTTCATATGCAGAAGAGATAATCTAGTTTCTTCACCCAGTGCAGACCAGAAATCCACCAGAGTATCACAAGAAAGGCGCGCAGTGTGCAAAGCACATGTGTCTCGTGTTCCATGCCCCCTGCCATAATTAGCTATTACTGGGCTAATCCATCCTCTTCCTCCTCCACCACATGCATCAGGATAAAGCATTTCCCGTTCACGCTCCCTTGCTCGTGCATTGTCAAATACCTATTGAAAACAATGTTTAGTTAACTAGGAAAATTCAGAATGATTGAATTAGTGGCCCCTAATCTAGCATCATGTAATTGTCTCTTAAATGAACAAGTGTGGTCTAGAGAAAACTATGGGCCAGGTTCACAGAGGAACAGTGCTGAAATAAGTTGACAAACTAACTACTAAAAACAAATATAAAAATACCTGCATAAAAAAGTTTAAAACCATAAACTGTAATTCAGGCTTACATGCTGGAGTACATGAAGGGAATTTGTATTTATGAAGCAGTCAAGAAGAGTCAGGATGCCATCCTTTGTTGTTGAGAGGCCTCCCCAAGGATGAACTGATAGGTCCTGAACATCATCTGGTTCAACTTCTTGAATCCTTGGTTCACCTAAACCTTCTTCATGCAGTGACTTCCCATACATGACTATTTGTGTGAAACTTTCTAAAAGCAGCCCATTGCATCTTGAGCAGTATAAATTCTTGCGAGCATGCTCAATGAGGGTCTGTTTATCAAGTCTGAGGAGCTCACGCCGTGCTTGAGGTGACAGTGCATTCCAAAACTGGAAAAATAGAGGTGACATAAAAAAGATATGTTCTACTGGTAAATTGTGATTTTTGAAACAGCCATTACTCCAATAGCAAATTAAAAATTCTTAAACAAGTATCCCATTCTTGTAGGAGATGATGATAGTAAAGATTTTCAAAGAAATCAGGGAAAAGGAGGAGAGAGAGAGAGCACGGAAAAATATAGCTTGATGCATATATGGCATCAGTTAAAATTTTAATGTAAACCAGAAAGGGTCACATTTATAGCAAAAAAAAGGTGTGAGCTGGGTCTGCTAATTATAAGTTGGTCACAAAGAGCACCCATGGCTAAAAAATCAAGTTCGGAATCGTGGGTAAGGTCTCCCCATTCTTCCATAGAAAATGATAGAAAGTGAGGTGTACAGTATGTTCCTTGAATAAATATAAAGACAGTTGGGGATTAAGAACAAAGAAGGCCAAGTTTGTCTTTATTACCAGCCTATGTCTTCTCTATTCTTAGTGCCATTAACACTATACTAGCTCAATCAAGGTTCATTGGATGATGGAAGGAAAATTTCATCATTAAGAAACATATAGAGTTTAAGGTTTATTATTATAGAGTACAACACAACACCTGTTACTTCAATAAAATATTGCAATGGTCTCAACAGTCTTATTTAATACTTTATATGGTATTTTTTGTCATGCCTAGAACTATTGGTTCTCTTGAAAAGGTAAATTTTCATAGTCATAGGAAAAATAAGCATAACATTTAAAGCTACAGCCAAACATCAGTTGGCAATTACATATGGCCAGAACTCAAGACAAGAGAATATCACATAGAATGCAGGACTACATGCCTTTGGGTTAGTACAGTCTAGGCATGGTAACTTATAATCAAATCATTTCAGTGACACCTCACGATGCAGATAGTAATCAAGAAAAATATCCTGAGAACATGCCTATGATCCCAACCCAAATCAAAGGTTTCAGTGGTAATCTAAAGCATGGTGGCAATGGCAATGCATAAAACCCTAGGTACGGGCAATGCTGAGATGGACCCAAGAGAACCGTAACGGCTACGTTGCTGGTAAAACTCCATGACTGCCCTAGTAAAGCGGCATTTAATTAGTCTTGAGAACTCAGGTTGCCCTGATAGGTCCAGTCAGCTAGCTCAGAAGCAACACAGTAACTGCGATTGTCCAACGCCGATTGTTCGAAGAGGACAAACCAATCGGATTGTTAAGTTAACACGTGTGGACGTGCCGTGCACATTTTCTTCCTTACGCCAATCAAGCACCACGCGGAGCTCATGCCGGCTGTGAGCCAGTAGCAAATAGCAATCCAATCGAATCCCACAACTGGAACTCTAGCTGCGAAATCATCACCACATATGGACCAATTAAATCCAATCCCTAGCGTGCTACCGATTGGGCGTCGACCTAGGGCACGCAAAGTTAAGTGAAAAGCAGGACACCGTCTCACAGATCCACGCGAAGGACACGGCGGCGCCCGCGCACAGGTCAAGCAGCAAGCCCGGGCGAGCCCCAGATCCGATCGAGCCGAGCAGAGCCATGGGGGGCTGGGCGGGGGCAGGTGCAGTACCTTGTGGAGGCGATCGAAGGTGATCTCGTCGCGGCGGCGCGACCAGATCGCACAGGAGTTGGAGGAGGGCGCCGCCTCCGCGAGCATCGACGGCATGTCGGTCGAGGATGGAAGTGAGCGGTGGGCGGTGGGCAGTGGGCGGTGGTCGGTCAGCAGCGGGCCGGGCGTGCGGGCGATCCGGCAGCCATCGGAGAGGAGAGGAGGGTAGGTCGGGATCTGGCGGCGAGACGACGACGAGGAGGGTTTGTGGCCTTCCCTTGCCTGCTGCTTACCTATTGTTTTTTATTTTTGTTATTCACAACAATAACAAAGAAAAATGGAGGAGACGACGAGAAATTTTGTTTATTTGCCATTACATTACATGCTCACGCCTCAACATACGTATACCCCACGAAAGTATTTCTTTATCTTTAACACATGTTCAGAGAAATAGAGGTCGACGATAAATAAATGGCTTTTAAAAGCATATCTGTTAGTGTATAATATCTATGTCTATCTCTACTCTCTTTTTATGTCTTTATCTTTATCTTCTTTTTTCCTTTTATACATATCCGAAAATTAAATTTCTTTATAACAACGTAACCTCAACTGTAGCATGAGTCGCTATTATTTTAAATATACCACTTATATAATAAAAATATATTATGTATTGACATTATATGGTCGTTTCTAAACCAAACACCATATAACAACCATGCTATAACTTGATTAGCCAAACATCTTTATATGCTTCCACTCAAAGTCTTATCCAATGTTTCAAAAAGCACTAGACGGTAGCAGGCAGACACCTAGGGTCTAGCACTTAGGTCGCCTAGGCCAGCCTAGATGGTGGCTAGGTAGTGTGATTTAGAAGATTTCAGACAATACATGTATATATTCGATTTTCATGCAATAAAACTATGACATGAATGATAAAATTGTATGGAAATAAGAAAAATGGACATCAACGCATATCATATCATACATATATGAGAGCATGACTATGATCTATCTTCTATGTAATATCTCCATCTCTCCAAATATGATGCCATAGTGTTTGCACAATTACACATAACAAAGTTCATGAAAAATTGACAAAACTCTAAAATAGCAAACAATGTATCTAATAGCCTCCCTAGTAGGAGGGGCCAACAACTACTTGCAACCCTACCTGGCGCTAGCGGTGGCAACGAGATTGGCTCTGGCAGTGCCGTGATGGAGAATGGGATCCCTAGCAACTAGCGGCGATGAATGGTTGGCTCCCTGATGGCCTAATGGAGGCAATTGTGGCAAGAGAGAGGGCTTCCTCGTAGCAACGACGACGAGATTCCCTCAGCCCTCCCTAGCGGCGGTGGCAAGAGGAGAACGAGTCAAGTTGATAGTATGGTGAGTGGCAATGATGAAAATTATTTTATCTACCTAACCCTAACCCACACACATAGATCGCCTCACCGCACATAGGTCACCTGGGTGGTTTTTCGTCTAATCATGTCACCTAGGTCAAAAGCGACGTGGAGCAGTGCCACACAACGCTTAGACGGCCACTTTTTTAAACACCGGTCTTCCTATGCCATGTTGTAGCAAAGCCACGTTCATGTTATTCTCTTCCTTATATCCTAGTAACAACTCTTGTGATCTCCACCCTACTATGTCCTCTCATTAGTGGGTTGATGCCTCTAGCCTCCCTCTAACTCTCTAAGAGTAAGTTTAACAAGCTCAACTCAACCTTCTCCCACATCAGTTTTGTCTCCAAAAGGAAGACAAGGAGAGAGGAAACACTATGAGACACTATTATTACCACTCGCTTGGTTTATGGGGTCCACCAATAGTGTGGCCATGACTGGTATCTAAGACGGACATTAGCCAAAAGGCTTGACGATGACTAGGGGTGAAGATCACGACCACAACTGGAGAGAAGAGATTGTAGAATACAAAGGTTGCACCCCCATCGCCGCTTGGGTGCTCCTATGCCCACCGCTCGATAGCTCCTGCACTTGCGCCTCCGCTGTCGTTCGACCACACTTATGTCTCTGCCACCATCCAGTTGCACCATGCTATTCATGAGGATTTCTCCTCAATGGGTATTTGTTAACCCAACAGGAGGCGGATATAGGAAAAAATATTCCTAAGGTTAGGGATGGGGATAGTGATAGTGATAGAGAGCAGTAAAAAACTAACGGCGGGGATGGCGACGGAGGAACTTTCTCCATTAGAGAATGTCCCTAGGTGAGCTCAACTGCAGCGACCCATTCACTTTGCATACTGGCTTACTGGTGAGTTCCAACCTAGGAGGTCTTTGCAGCTGCAATTCTTACATAGTAATGCTCATGTGCTATTTTGTTTTCTTCATCCATGTGACCATGTGTTAGGCAATGTTCTGCATAGTAGCTCCATATATCTGCATATACATTAGTATCTGTGTGAATATTTCTATTTGTTATTTAAGAATAAGTAGATATGTGTAGTACTAAATTTACTCTGAGTATGAAAGCGTGTTATTCAAAACCTATCTTGTTAGTTCTAATGCTAGTCTCCCATCACTCCAGCACTGTTTAGAAAGACAAACACCTAGTCTACTATGAGAGAAAGGATGTAGCATGAACCACAAAATGCATCCAATAAATCCAAATCTTTTACCGCCTTCTCGAAAAATAGGGAAAAAATCACTAACAATGTAATAAAAGAATCACTAAAATTGGGTAAAAGCACAATCCGATCACTATAAGGTAGGAATAAAGTTTGAATGAAACTAAGTAGAGGTCCTAAGTGAGTAATGTTGAAGAATCAGCGGATGAACTATAGTTAGGGATGAAATGCTACTCGAACTCCAAGCTATCTGGTTCTCTCCGAAATGCGTTGAGGATGCCTTTATTCAACCTTTTTCGTTTGCCAGGTGGTTTCTAGCCCTCTAAAGCGGAGTAGAACAGTTTAGCAAAGCATTATGCATGATTATACACAAAGTACTGCAGACAATACTAGAATTAAGTCCTCCAATTAACGGATGAGAGAACCATATATTATACACACTAGTAAGCCACCCATGCGTTGCTACAAAACTTCATTATACAAAGTAGTAACATTTATTTCTTTCATGCACCATAGAAATCAACTAACAGTAGAAAATGGTACATAAAGTTGATATAATAATAATACATCCATTCTATGTTGTAAACTGACAAAACCAAATTCTATAGTCGAAAAGTTTGAATTGAATCAAATGTTGTTGACAGTTAAAAGATTCTAGACGGTTTCAACAGTTTCAAAATTCCGATTGTGGCCAACTTCAGAAACTGAACAGAAAACCAGCAGGCTCTTGTAACAAGCTGAACTCCTTGCAATTGCAAAACTGAAATGCAAAGGATTACGCAGAACTCTCACAGGGGAGAAGGGTTCAAACGTTTTTCTGCAAGTGTTCATTCAGGTTACATAGAACAATATAACCAGCGGACCTTGAATTATACAGCAATCGATGCTGAACTGCTGCATCTTTTGATTTCTTATTGATTGCTGACGTTTGTTCAGTAAATTGTTCCCATGTCTTGATACACATCTTATGAAGCCAACCCACTGGTTCTGTGGCTCTTTTCCCGGATCTTGTTAGTCCCTGCAGACAAGAACATGTTAAAAGTTTTTTCCTGCACAAGCTAACTACCAGCCTACAACAGGTTAGCTTTGTTCGACAATCTGGTTTTCTTTTTCAGATCGAACACAGATCCTCCATAATGGCTTTTCCACCTCAGCCAGTCTCTCCAGAGTGATTCGGGACCAACATGCTGCATTAGGTTGCTAAGGTAGTGTTTAGTTGCTTGAATCAAGTTAAACATGTATATGATAGTTTACATGGATGTGATGATATAAGTAGAGTGTTTGATTGCTTGAGATGGTACATAGTTTTGTTTGGATCAATGATGAATAGTGTCATTTCACAGTTTTGAAAATTTCATAGAAAATAAGAGGGGAAGACAGAGGGGCTAAACCGTAAAATTTGCAGCATAAGAGTATACTACAAGTAATTTAAAATTCTAGAGAAATTCTGGTCTTTTCAAAATTTAAACTATTATATTTTGTGATGATATTTTAAAAATAATTATTCATATTAACACTCATATTTATTTCTTATTTTTATGGTATGGGTGTTTTATAAAGTTGAAGTTTTATATTTCCTCCAATTTGTGTGCTTGATAATATTCAAACAAACTTATTTGAATGCAAGCTCTTTGATTAAATTTGTATAGAATGAAAATATGTTTTTATTATGGTATTTGGTTTAAGAATTTATGATGATCTATATAAATTTTGAAGTTTGCACTTAATTAATTATTGATGTTGCATACAATTAACACTCAAAGATCCAACATGATGAAAAAGTTTTAAAAAGTTCAAAACTTTAGTAACTAAGTACTTGTAGTGCTGGTTTAAATCTTGAGGTTATTACACATATCTAAGCAATTACTACATTTGTTCTCTTATACTCCGGGTACTTTAAATCATGCCATAAACTTTGTTGTGTCTCACTATTTAAAATTGTCTAAGTTTGAAATATAACAACGCCACCCTACATTTTCATTATAAATTCCTTCATGATATTTTAATATTATATAAAAAAGAATAGAGGTCGCGATACGCATAGGGGTGCTTGTTTCTACTACTAAAAAGTTTTAGCAAAATTTAAATTTTAGAACCTGATTTTAATCTTATGTTATCAATATCATATTAGGGTTTTCTTATTTTTAGCCAGTTTTATCTTCAGTACTGTCATGCATACAAATATAAACATATTGCCCTAAAATTATTTTTCAGGGCAAATAAGTTAGGGACCTCTTTTTATTTTAAACTGAAAGATATGATTGGGAAGATATGATGCATTGGATGAGTTAGGCATGTAAACTACTCCCTTTGTCCCATAATATTGTAATATAGGATCGGATTTGATATTTCATAGAACAATGAATCTAAACAGTGTCATTGTCAAGATTCGTTGTACTATAAAACATTAAATCCGGCCTTAGGTTATAATATTATGGAACGGAGGGAGGGAGTATATTACAATGCAATTCTTGGGAAAATACGGTGCATTTCATACAAGGCCCTGGCTGGGTGATTTGGGCCGAAGTCTGAGCTTGCTATCTTCTATCTAAGCCCACACAAGGCCATGCTTTCGTTCCTGCAATTAAAACTACTAGTAGTGTGTCCGCGCTAACGCTACATTAAAAATCAAAAGATAATAAATGTCTTGAACTTGAAATAAATAATAAGATAAATTAATATTCACACCAAAAGAGATCGACGACGAGTTATTATATTATTAATTTCATAGCAATTATACTTAAAAAGAGTAGCACATCAAATTATTATGACAATAGTCTAACTTATCAACTCAATTCATAGAGGCTTAGATTCATAAAACATTACAAAAGGAGAATAAAGATTAAGCATTTCAAACTGGCAGCAATAAAAGTAGCCTTGAGAAGGTCAGTACAAAGAAGAATAATGTAAATAATAAGAATAGAGTATAACATGAATAACATGCAGTAGATTTCAGAACCTTAATACAATATTGTCACAGTAGAACATGAGCCTCCACATACTCCCATAAGAGCAGCCCAAGTTACACGATATAACAAATGTATAGGAGAACAATTTAGATTAAAAAAGGCACAAATTGTTTAGCTGAAAGCAAATCAAACCGCAAACAAAAGGACAATATGCAAAAAAATGTTTAACCTAAAACAGTGTACTTGAAGCTTTTCATGATCATGTGGCTTCACATACTACAAACATTAAAAACGGTTGAACCGGAATGGTTAATATTAAGCAAACTGATGTTCAGTGTGGTTAGTGAGGTAGTAACCTCCAGTGTGCGGAACTCAAAGGGAGATCCTGGAGTTCATAAATCGTGTTGCAGGACATTAACAAATTGTGTATAACCAATTTGGAAGTCATCAGCCCTTGTTTTTCACTTTTCCCCTTGCTCGTGTCTGAGCTAAAGCCTCACTGGAAATGTTTAAGTATTTTTGGTAACTATCTTTAATCTTCCACACGACAAATTGATGTACGAAAGAGAGAGACATATCATATGCAGAGTTGACTGGAGGTTATTCACAGCGTTGTGCCATGTCCAAGAAATCGAATCATCCCATGCAATCGTTGCTGCGAGAACTGAGCTCTCTTCAAACTCATTGGATTCAACCTACACCACAGTTGCACACTTCAACGGAGTTAGAATCACACCCCATATATTGCACTCCATAATTGGAGTGATCCAGGTAATTAATAGCACAAGAACTTACTTGAGGAACAATGAAGTAGAATGATCCAAATTCCTCTAATTCTACTGAAAATATACTAAACGCAACACAAGTTCAGAACCACAGCGCTGGATGCTAGTTGGCGACAACTCAAACCCGCAGGCCCTTGATCCCCTCTTGCAGATCAGAGAGCACAAAGAGCATCTTCACATACTTCTCCTTCTTCTCGGCCTCATCCACTGCTATCTCGAAGATCTGCCCATCCTCTATCCCCATGATCACCTCCTTGGTCGACGCTACAGCACCAAAACCACATCGATTGGACAATCAAGAACCAGAAACAGCAGGGGCACCGACAGTCAAAACATAATTCGATATAGGCACAGTAGTAGCTCATCATCGTTGATGGTTTGGCGGTTCCACATGACGGCATTGACAAGGAGGCCACGGAGGCGAGGGGGCTGCTTGGGGTGCAACCACCCGGCGTGATGGTAGTACATATCAGCGCCCCTAGGATAAACCATAATGGCGATGCAGTGCTTGCCGCCGGGGTCGAGGAACACGCGGTGCACATAGTGCTCACCGGAGCGGCTGCTTCCAAGGTCATGACCTGAAGGAGAGAGGCGGGCGGCAACGATCAACAACAATCCGAGTAGCAAGGACCCTTACGAGTTCGAGGATGCGGAGGAGAAGGACCTCTTGGACGCGGTGCCGATGGTGAACACGGCGGGGCAGCGGAGCGAGCTGATCTGGTGAAGCCAGATGCCGCAGAAGCAGAGCATCATGTCACACATCGCGTTGGGCCATGGCAGCACCACCCCGCTGTTGGGTTACGGGGAGGCTACGCTAGCGCTTAATTTTAAAAAAATTACCTCGTTAGCCTAGGAACCATGCGTGTAATGGGATCATGGATCATTACCTCAAACCTCAAAACGCCCTCGGGCAGCAGAAGTAGAGTTGATGAAGCGCGTCCTCCAGCTACTCCTCCCGGCTCCGTTCGTTCGTCGGCGATCCGACGAACTCCACGGGAAAAAGACGAGCACCATTATTGGAGCAGTGCCTCTACTGTATACACACGTCCGGGGATTGGATCACCTCGCGCTGGCGTGCTAGCACCACTCGTGAGATCCGGGAGATCGATCACAACACTTGCAACTGAGAAGAGAAGAGAGGTGGCGGCTAGGGTTCAAAACCAGGAGCAACAGCAGCAGCCTTTTCGTGCTAGCCCCTCCTCTCTTTATATAATGCCCTGTCACAGGCCTTTAATCTGTATTAGATCTGTTAGGCTTTAATACAGATTAAAGGCCCACGATGGGGCACTATATAAAGAGAGGTGGGGCAAGCACGAAAAGGCTGCTAGTTGTTGCTACTATTGCTCCTAGTTGAGAACCCTAGCCGCCACCTCTCCTCTCTCCATGATCACAAGTGTTGTGATTGATCTCCCGAATCTCGAGAGTGGTGCTGGCACGCCGGCACGAGGTGATCCCATCCCTGTACGTGTGGATACCGTAGATACACCGTTGCTACATCGGTGCTGTTCTTCTTCCTTGGAGATCGCCGGATTACACTGACTTCGCCGCCGACGAACGGATGGAGCTGTGAGAGCAGATCGAGGACGCGCTTCATCGACTCTACTTCCGCTGCACGAGCGCGTCTCGAGACTTGAGGTAATGATCCATGATCCCATTACACGCATGGTTCCTGGGCTAACGGGGTAAAATTTTGAAATTAAGCGCTAGCGTAGCCTCCCCATAACCCAACAATGGTATTAGAGCTAACGTGCGTAGTGTTCGATCTGGATCGATCACATATGGTGATATGTGATGGAAATAGATTGGATCTATTGTTTTTGTCGTCGGATTTTTGGAAGTTTCGGTTGGACCGGAAGTTCCGGGCTGAAATAATTTTCGATACATAATGTTATTTTTGGAAGTTCCGGGTATGACTCGGAAGTTCCGGGTCCGGAAGTTTCGGTTAGACCGAAAGTTTCGGACAGAAATAAATTCCGTACAGAAGGTTATTTTTGGAAGTTCCGGGTGTGACTCGGAACTTCTAGGCCAAAAATAAATTCGAGTCAGAAGGTTGATTTCGGAAGTTCCAGCCCTGAGTCAAAAGTTCCGGTCGCTTCGACCGGAAGTTCCGGCTGAGCCAAAAGTTCCTGGTCTATTTTCAGTTGCGTATAGTCTTCGCCTAACTTGTTTTTGTAGGGAATGTTGTGACTGGTATAGCCTTGCAAAGTATATGATACTCGCTTGTAATAACATGGCCTGCATGTCATGGTTGATTGCAGCCCAAGGCTGTTCAAATATTGTACGACCTGCGCGTCAACATGTGATGCTTCTGCTCTTGTAACTAGTATAGTGCTATTAGCTGTAATAGGCTGATATAGATTCATGGAGGCCTGAAGCGTGATGACCCAAAGGACAGGAACCATGGAGATGGATATCACTATGTAAGAGAGCCATACTATGTCACAGTTAATATGATTATTTGTGATGTTTACTTATGTTCCTGTCATACTATTTTTTCATATTCTGTGTGCGGTAGGTATCGTTACCATGCTAGAATAGTTTCTCTTAGAAAATTAAGTATTGATGCTCTTTCCAATAGCTGCACCTACTAAGATTCTCGATCATTGATGGTGGGTCTGCCAAAGTAGAGTGTCGTCTTTTATCTTGACCAGTTAGGGTGGATGTCGGACAACCACATGCATAGTATTGATTTGCTTAACAAAGCTATCAAAACGGTTTTGGGCCTTGGGGCATAGAGTTGGGAGTCAGGCATTGGATGCTACCCCAACGAACAAGAGTCACATAGAGATGTGATTAGCAAAGTGCTGCTTACCTATGTCACTAATCTTCTAGCAGTGATGCCAAAGCTCACTAGGAGTTAGATGAATATGGATCTTGTCCCACAATGTGTCGTTAGAGGGAAAGCGAACATTTTACATATTGTGGCATATCTTTTATTTGATAGAAGATTAACATAGCATAGTACTCAACCTTGCATTGTTGTTGTAGATCATGGCACCTACTGCAAAGAACACTTCCGTTTTTAATCTGAGATCCATCCTTGAAAGGAAGAAATTGTCTGGAACAAATTTTATAGACTGGTACAGGAATTTGAGAATCGTTCTCAAACAGGAGAAAAATGATTATGTTCTAGAGGAACCCCATCCTGATGAACCAACGGATGATACACCACTTACTGAAAGGCGCGCTTATGAGAAGCATGCTAGTGATTCAGTTGATGTCAGCTGTCTCATGTTTGTCTGTATGTCCTCTGAACTTTAGAAGCAATATGAGGATAGGGATGCCTACGATATGATCGTAGGGCTGAAGGGCATGTTTGAGAACCAAGCATATACTGAGAGGTATAATGTCTCAAAGTCCTTATTTGCGTGCAGGTTGGCGGAAGGCAGTCCAGTGAGTCCTCATGTGATCAAGATGATTGGTTACGTTGAGAACCTAGAGATGCTTGACTCTAAACTTGATAATGATTTGGCCACAGATGTAATTCTTCAGTCACTCCTTGCGAGCTTCGAGCCGTTTATCATGAATTTTCATATGAATGGCATGAAGAAAACACTGGCTGAATTGTATGGGATGCTCAAGACAGCTGAGGAAAGCCTTAAGAAAAATCCTAGTCATGTGATGATGATTCAAAAGGAGAATAAGAAGAGAAAGCGTAAGGGAAAGGCTAAAGCTCCAGATGCGATCTTGAGCTCTAAGTCTAATTTGGGTAGAAAGTCCAAGTCGAGCCCTGCTAGCTCTGACACTTGCCACCACTGTCATAAGCCTAGCCATTGGTGGAGAAATTGCAAGTTGTACTTGGAAGAACAAAAAAAAGAAGAGAAGTGTGACTTTAGCTTCAGGTATAAATGTTGTTGAAATTTATCTTGCTACTCGTCTAAGTAATTCATGGGTATTTGATACCGGATCAATGATTCACACTTGTAAATCGTTGCAGGGGCTGAAAAGGACTAGGAAGTGCGCAAGAGGCGAAT
>KE370886.1:880912-891271 GCA_000418225.1 Zizania latifolia
CAATAAATATACTGTTAGGCCAACAAGCTCCTCTTGTCTTCCGATCTCCAATGATGCAATTTCTTCAAATTTAAGCATAAACAATGTATAACTATTAGATATCATACTATTCTCATTGATATCATAATAAAAAGTACTTAGGAGTAAATTAACCTTGTTTTGAATTTCCTGTGCCCGTGCTCGTGTGATATGTCCTCTATACGTATTGGAGATAATTTGTTCTTGAGCAACAACGGTAGATGAAGAATGTGAGGAGTTAGACTGATCCTCGTCATGAATTCTACTATTTACAATAGTCACTTTGCTCCAATTTAGGAAATAAGTAAAAAGAAAGTTCAACTCAGCTTCTTTTGGGCCACCTTTTCCCTGATGGCAGTTACTCAAAGAAGTGCAGTCAATTTCTAGCAAGCTGAAAGTTCTTCCGCTTTCTGCCTTTTCGGTTCATCCAGAGCAACAACCAATTGAGACCCTATTTGGATCCCATGGATTAAGAGCTAGCAACTAAAAATTAGCTTTAGTCCATCCAAACAGTGCAACTAATTGTAGCTCTTTAGATGACTAATGGTTAGTCTATTAGTCCACAAAAGTGATCTAATTTGAGCTAATAGGGGCCCTTGGACTATTTTGCCCACTTAGACTACTGGAGCACGATTATTGTAGCAGGGACAAAATTGACTTTAGTCATCTATTAATCTAAAGTATCCGAATATGACTAATTTTTAGCCAACTCACTAGTTTTTGTCGAGGCACTAGGCCAAGATCAGTGAACTTGTTTCTTTTCCTATACGGTTGTGCCCCCAAAATTCTCAGTAAAGCAGCACAACAGTTCACTTTTTTTTGAAAAGGGCACAACAATTCACTTTTGATTGTATACAAACTGCATAGTTTCTGCCTAGCGTCAAGAGGAGCAACAACGGGTAATTACTGCAGCCAATCAAACTTTGAGCGCAGTCAAAAGTGGGCATCTTATCTTTGGCATTCTGCTCTTTCTTCAGCTTAGCAGAGTGCTGAGTTCTTTTACCCAAATCAGCAAAACCAACTCCTATGAACCGAAATCTGCCTGCACCTTTTTCTTCTCTGATCCATTCGCAACAGCAATTTTCTCGGGCAGCCATTTCTTGTCGTGACGTAGTCATCTGTTCACGCCCACCAGAGGACGACCGATGCATGATGCTGTGATTGCTGCAGCCATCTCCTTCCCTGCTTTACCCGTGCACCGGGTGTTGCCAGCGACCAACTTGAGAATCACGCCAGCTGACGCGATCGCGCCACCTGTCCCGCAAGCCATGATCCGACCACCGGCGCGCGACTTAGCCGTCAAGAAACGGCAGGGCGCCGGCGCAACCGCAGCCCAAACATCCTTGCCTCCCGAAGCTTCCTGACCGGCTATATAAACCCTACGTATCCCTTCTATTCGCGCGACCCTGACAAATTTCCCCAAAACATCAAACCGGCGTCGCCTGGGTGTCTTCCTCCTTCAGCCGCCGATCGGTAAGAGCCTTTTTCTCCTCTGTGCCCATCCGTTTCCGTTGCTGAGCACTAGAACGTGAACCCCTTGATGCTTCGGATCCATTTTCGCAGTCGTCTGTTCGTCTCGTCGAATCTCGCCGGAGTTCGTATCGCTGTCACCGCGCGCCGCTGCTCTACTCCCATCTTTTCAAGGTATCTCCTTCAATCCCTGGTAGCAGTAGTTGTATCTTTGTGATATACATCGTGTTCCGTAGGGTAGTTGGGTAGTTTAGGTTGTAAATGGCAGAAACTTGCTGGCGACGTGCTACGTACCGAGTTCACCATGTCGAAACCGCCATCGCTAGCCTGTTCTAGCTCGTAGAATCTCGATCCGGTGGTTCTAATCGCTTCATGATGTCTCCAATCTAGTAAAACCGAAGGAGATTGGGTTAGTTCTCTTCTCTCGCCGGCAATCAGGAAGAAACAGGTGACCTTCAATCTTGGAACCCTTCTTTCCGATCGGAACCGCTAGATAGACTTGGATTGATGTGCGAACTCGCTATCTGAAAATCGCAGAAGTTGGAGCTGTTTTGGTGAAGAGCGAATCCGAAGCTGTTTCTCTTGTGTATCACTGCCGTGTGGGACCCACCTGACAAACAGGAGCCTTGCGTTGAGTCCCTGCATGTAGGTCCCTCTCCAAGCATCAGCCAGACACGAGCGTCCTGTGTTCAACGCGTGGCTGTTTCGTGTGCGGGGTCTGTGTGCGCATGCGCCTGTGTAAACCGTCGCGGGTCCAGTCCGGTGCACCCTTGTGGTTTCGGCCGCTGGCCGCAGGCTTTTGCGTCGGTTGGCCCGGGCCGCTCACGCAGTGTTCTGTTCCCTTTCTTTTCCAGCAAGCCAACGCATTGCACCCAGTTGAACAGTATCTGTTTTCTCTCTGGCAGCCCAAAACAAAAGGCCCAAATAAATATGGCTGTCCTTCTTTCTGCGCAGAATTAATTTGGCCGGCTGCCATGAACAGTGTGAAACAGTACCAAAAAATTAAGAAGCCCAACTGAACAGTCTGTTTCTCTATTTTCGGCTAAAACTATTTCTTGTAGTTGGGCTGGCCTGCTGTGAACAGTACTGAACAGTATTGTTTCACATTTTCCAGGAAAATCTAATACTTCAAAAATCCGTAGAAAATTCATTCTAGCCCAGTTTCTATTTTTTTTCTAAAATTACAAATTTCATTTTGGCACTGTTAGAATTAAATTTAGGTCTTTTCTTAAATGTTTTTATTTATCAGATGTATTTTGTCGTGTAGTCGCCAATTTCGAAGATACGCATGATTTATCCGTCAAAGACTTGGACTACATTCTAGATAAGGCAAGTCTCCTTTGATCATGCTTGCTCCTAATTTTGTTAAATTTAAATTTGTACAAATATATGTATAGGACACACGCACACATACACTTGTTAATCACGATCGTCCTTACGATTAAATTAACTAAAACCTAAAATTTGCTACGCATAGCCTTTCCTATATTGTGTGCCTTTATTTCCTTTATAAACTGCTGTGATTGCTATAGCTCCATCCTAATACGGTGGTGGAGGATTATAAGCGATCAAACTCGTTTTATCACTACAAACCAACAAATAGGAAAAATGAATGAATCGTGTGGGATAACTTAGGTTTTGTGAAAGTTGTTTTGAAAACGGTATCACGTACTGATTGTGTTGAAAGTAAATGAAAATAAGTGTGTTTTGGTAAATTTGTCATGGGTTGTCGTCGCCATTGTGGCCCGACTTCACTTGGCGCATAAGGATCAATTCATTGGGAGAATAACATCTCTCACACCATCGTGCAACTTTACGGGTATTATGGCTCTGCCCCTGGACAAGTACTTAGAAGACTTGGGATGGCTTGACTACCGATGAATGTGGAATCGTCGGGGTGGCTTGTTATCGGGATGTGACCCCTGGTATCTTATAATAGGTTTATCAATCTAGACCGAGAGTGAGCCTAGCTAGCATTGAGTCTGGTGTGGTCCATAAAGAGGGATTCGATTTTGATAAGGTAAGTTAGCTCCATATCTAGAAATCGAATACCATAATCCGGTACAAGAAGATATAAGTGTATCAGAATCTTTATAAATAGGAAATAGGTCGGAGTTCAGTACAAGATCCTAGATATTCAGGAAATCGACTCGGGTCAGAGCCCTGGTTTTATATGGCTTGCCCCTTGACCATATAAAGGGAGCGAGGCACCCTAGAAACATGCTTTATGCTTTCATAAGCTCTCGTATTGCTTAGATAGGACGTATGGTTATTATCCTCCGACCATTGCCAGGTCTGAGGCTGGCGGCTCCACTGTTATGGTCGTCGAGGCTATGGATGTGGAGGCCGTCGAAGCAAAGGATGGAGCAACTCTAGGGGCTCTGCACTAACCAAAATAGAACCATAAGCACCAACAAGGCAAGATCCAACTTAACAGAAGCAAAAGAAGATGCTTACCAGGTAACTACACGGAAAACGGTGGGCCTTCGATGCACAACCTTCGTCCGAGTCCCCTTTGCTAGAGAAAAGACAAGGCTCGGCACCGTGACCGGTAGGGTTGAAAGCGGATCGGATAAATCCGATCCGAATCTGGTCGGATTAAGAATATGGTAGTAGTTTTTTGAAATCCGGCGGATCCAGATCCGGATTTTTTTTATGCGGATACGGATATAGATATGGTATTGGTAAAATTCGATGGATTCGGATTATTCAATAATCGGTGCAGATTATCTGAACGGACAAAAATTGGATAATCCGAATTTTATTTGGGTCAGCCCAATATATTTCTTCTGTAAACAGTAAGCCCATGTTGTAGAAGCACTAAAAACCTAAAACCGTAACGTGACTCCTGGTCTCCTGCCGTCATGTGAGGTAGAGTATTAGGTGTCTAGGCGTTTGGTGGAGGCATTGCCGCGCTGGTGATGCTGTAGTGCTGCTAGTGCTGGCTGTAGATCCATCCAAGGGAGAAACGCTCAGGCAGTGAGGTGACCTTCACTAGAAGGTAGCAAGAGGCATTGAGCTCCATTCAATATTTTGGCCAGGTAGCAGCCAAACAGCAAGCCAGCCAGGTGAGATATGTAGTGATACTGAATCAATAATTTAAACAAAGCTCTGTAAGGTTTTTTCCAAAATTGTTGTATGCCGAAATTAATGCATTGGTTTAGTTTCATTTTTTGAAAGAGTTGCATTCCACTGTAATCTACCTTTTCTACCATGACATGTAGAGAGCGTGTGTATAATATATTATAGATGCGTTGCTTATTCTAACAGAAATCATATGAGTAATATTTCTTGTTTTCTAAAAAAATATCGATTGCACATAGAAAAGAAAAAGACTACTGAAATCATATTGTCTGTTGTTAACTTGGTATTTTCGTTATTCTATATTGCTAGCATTATGGTGTATATTTATATGATTGGCTATAAGCATGTTGATATTATATTATTTATTTTCATTATCATACGTGTATTGTTGTATTATCCGATAGTTTTAATTATTTTCTGACCTGAGTCCGCTCTGACTCCACATCGATTCCGATTTCTAAAATAATCCATTCCATATCCGCATCCGTTTGACATCCGCACCGAATCCGAATCCACGATACAAAAATGGTATATGATATGGTATGAATATTATTCATCCGAATCTGATCCTCTTTCACCTCTAGTGACTGGCATCGCATTGCTCCCCCATCGTCCAACTCCTCTAAGTCAGACACCACGAGGCGGTGGGTCTCGATCGCCGGGGTCCCATCCTTGCCGACCATGATCAGCTTCTGCCTCTTGGTGTTAGGCTTGGCTACCTCCTTGCCCTTCCGCTTCCCCTTCAGGGACATAATCGACTGGTCGTTGAAGCTTCTTCGGTACATAATCAGGCGGTGCCGATCAACCCTGACTAGATGCTCGGGGAGGGGAAGAAGGGAGCAATACGCCATGTTACCCTATGGCTAACCACATCACACCGTGTGGGTGGTCGGACCAAAAGTAAGAATCAAAAACAAACAATAGCAAGTTCAGAAGCTTATCGGTGGACGTGGCTAGGCCAGGTTATACGTGTCGATGGATAGCCGAACCAAGAGGATTTGCTTCCCATTGAAAAATTAGTTGAGGAGCTTCACAATCTCCTCCCTTGACTAGCTGCTTGAGTCCTAGAGCCTAAGGGACTCATACGTCGGGTTCACTCGAAGCTTCAACGGGAGCATCCACCAGGACAAGAAGCTTGACGTGATGATCACCCCCGTTAGGCCCTAGTTGTAGAGCTCCCCCACATGTGCCACCAAATGTGAGACTTGGTCCTACTCGAAATCTAGGCCCACATCCGACCAACGCTCAGACGGAGCCGGGCATCGGTCGATCTTCTCAAGAAGGGCTGGCTCGTGGTTCATCGCATAGAACCACTAGCCATGCCAGTCCTTATTGGATGAAGTCAGTGGTACCTCAATGTACTCCGCTGCTTCCCATAGTGGAGCTAAAGCCCAGTGCCGCCGACCACCTTCTTCCCATTCCATCGGAGTTAGAAGAAGTGATGGAACAAGTTCTAGTGGGGATCCACCCCTAGATATACCTTGCAGAGGTGGATGAAGATGGTGGTAATGTAGAGAATGGAGTTGAGAGTGAGATGGATGAGAGAGATCTGGTAGTGACGAAGGAGGCCGTGGAGGAAGGAGTGTGCCGGAAGGCCAAGCTCACGGAGGACGAAGGGCTCGAAGATCACAACCTCCCCTGTCTCTGGTATCGGGAACTCCTCGCCTGCCGCCACTCGCCAGCTCGACAACGCTTGGGTTGGCAAGAATCTCCCCTTCTCTAGCGCCTCCAATCTCATCATCGTTGTCAAAGACTTTAGCCACTCCGTTAATCTGAATAGGCTCCTAGGGGCCATTGGCTTCAACTAGAAAAGTCACCGCGCTTTGCGGTAGCAAACTACACATCGACAATGGTGACCTGGATGACAGGGAGCCAGCGAGGTAAAGGAAGGTTGAAGATGAAGGTGTGGGTAAAGGAGATGAAGAGTTTTAGCAGAAGTTTGAAATGAGAGCGTGGAGATGAAGATGAAGGCGAACGGGTTTATATAGTCACTGGGTTCCTTGCCGCGACGTCAGCCACGAACCGGCGTCACCTTGGTCGCTTCACGTGCCCCAGTTGTGCTGATGGGACGGTTTTATCTCTCTATCTGAACCAGACAGCTGTAGTTGGAACAATCAGAGAAAAGATACCTTCCTATCTCCTCGCCTGCGACGCATTAATTGCGAAAGATTTGAGCCAAAAAGGTGATCTTTGCCTTGGTTCTAGCAACGAGGCGGAGGTCATGACGTTTGGGCTTCACCAAGCTCAGGTGCTTGTGTGGTCTCGGGAGCTTAATGGCACTCATCGGCAAGACCACTTGAGGACCCTGGCTGATGACTTCTCTCGACCATCGGTCTCGCCTGACTCAGGACTCCTCTTGACCATTGGTCTCGCCCCACTGAGGACTCTTCTTGACCACCTATCATGTTCGACTACAGGTTTTCTCCCGACGCCAAAGATCTTGCCCAACTGAAGGTCTGGTTCAACCTTTGGTTTAATTTGTTCTCGAAGGACTCTATAGGGACTTAATCAACACATTGATCCTAGAGCCAAATATTTTATTTGTCTCATGGCTCAGGGGCTACACTGTGTGGGTGCCCCTATATGACGCACCTCAATGTAGGTGCACCTCACACATTGAAGAAGATAAAGTTTTTGAAGTTTGTTAATTCAGCAAATTGAAGACAGGATTTTGTTGGGTTATGGAGAGGCTACTCTAGCGCTTAATTTCAAAAATTTACCCCGTTAGCCTAGAAACCATGCGTGTAATGGGATCATGGATCGTTACCTTGAACCACGAGACGCGCTCGGGCAGCAGAAGTAGAGTTGGAGTAGCGCAGTCTCGAGCAACTCTTCTCCCGGCTTCGTTCATTCGTCGGCGATCCGGCGATGAAGTTGACGCGATCCGACGATCCGACAAACTCCGCAGGAAGAAGATGAGCACCGATGGAGCAACGGTATCTCTACGATATCCACACGTACAGGGACGGAATCACCTCGCGCCGGCGTGCTAGCACCGCTCGTGAGATCTAGAAGATCAACCACAACACTTGTGATCGTGGAGATAGGAGAGGTGGCGGCTAGGGTTAGGGTGGAGTAACCATGAATAGCAGCCTTCACGTGCTAGCCCCACCCCTCTTTATATAGTGCACAAATGTGGGCCTTTAATCTGCATTAAAGCCCAATAGATCTAATCTGTTCACGCGGTCCAGAACTTCCGGCTATATCTGGAGCTTTTGAAATAGACTTTCTGTATCGAATTAATTCTCAACCCAGAACTTCCGGTCCAACCGGAACTTCTGGTTCATCCAGAACCCGAAACTTTCGGCTCCAGCCGGAACTTCCGGTTCTTCCAGAAAATCGAACACTGGGACTGACCCAGAACTTCTGGTCCTACCAGAACTTCCGGATGCTCCAGAACCCGGAACTTCCGGCTACAGCCGGAACTTCCGGTTCCCCCATAATTTTCTTGGGCACAATTCCATCAGATTTAAAGACAATATGAGCTCAACTTAGCTTTATCCAATTGAAGACTTAAGCTAAGCTACGAAGAGCTCAGGAGCTACTGTTGGTACTCGAGTATGTCTTTGTGGTGTATGGCCAGCCTGAGTGGTTGGGAATGGATTTGTGTAGTCCGAGGAGTCAATTGGCTCCATAGCGAGAGGTGTGAGTTCAAACCCTAGGTTGAGAGATAAAATCTGGTTTGAGATAAGATTGATGAAGATAATGAAGGGAAAGCTACCTGAGTGGTAGGCTTGTCCCAAAGTTAAAATGATTTGGGAAGACGAGATGTTGGCAGGATTGTGGATGTTGTTGGGGAATTGTTACAAAGCAATTCTGGATTGGTAGAACTTCAGGTTCTATTCTTGTTAATCAGAAAGCTATTGGTGGGAAGGGAAGAGGTTGGTACGTCTTTGTGGTGTATGGCCAGCCTAATTGGTTGGGAATGGACTTGTATAGTCCGAGGAGTCAATTGGCTCCATAGCGAGAGGTGTGAGATCAAACCCTAGGTTGAGAGATAAAATCTGGTTTGAGATAAGATTGATGAAGATAATGAAGGAAAAGCTACCTGAGTGGTAGGCTTGTCTCAAAGTTAAAATGATTTAGGAAGACGAGATGTTGGTAGGATTGTGGATGTTGTTGAGGAATTGTTACAAAGCAATTCTAGATTGGTAGAACTTCGAGTTCTATTCTTGTTGAATCAGAAAGCTATTGGTGGAAAGGGTAGAGGTTGGTACCTCTATCTAGGGTAGTTTTACACATAGTTGTTTTGAAATTGCATGACTGTCTAATAACCCTAGCCGCCCTTAAACAATTTATCTATACTCTGTTCCTAAGGCTTGTTGAGTACTTTACTCAACCTTGCTATTTTTACCAATTAGAGTATGAGGTTTAGCAAGAAGAGAAGGAGCACCACATTGAAGGAGCTAAAGATGACAAAGCTAAAGATAAAGATGTTGATGAAGAGTTGGGTTTTGAGCCTAGTCCCCAAGAAGTAGTTGCTAGTTTAATTTGAGAGTGATGTTTTGCTTTCGCTGAACTTTTGTAATGTTTGCTTGATGTGAGGTATATCTCAATAGCAGCTTTTATAATAGTTAAATGTTGTAATAAATAGGTCTGTGATGTACTACTATTAAATTAGAATGAATATCATCTTTGATGCTTATTTCATTTTTGGATCATGGTGACTTGTCTTAGTATAGTGAAATCTATACGAGGCAGGGCATTACATCAAGCTAGCATGCTTACTATATGATTGTACTTCACTATATAATTTGATGCACATTGGACATATGTTCATGCCATTCTATCTAATTTTAGTGATAGTATTTATAGGAGGAAAAAGTCTAGAGGACCCCCAAGTATATACCTATAGACAAATGTTTCTCTAAACTATAAACTAGGCTTTTGACTCCCTAAACTATTCTAAACCAGAGAAATTACCCCCGGATGGTTTTAGACGGCGGATTTACCTATATGGTTGTTCACGTTGGCACAAGAACGTTGAGTTGGTTCGGTACATACGGCTGACATGTGGAATCCCTAAAATCTGATGTGGACGCCCCTTCTCTCTCCTCCTCCTTTCTCCTCCCTCCACCTTCTTTCTTCCTCCTTCCTCCCCTTATGCCTACCGGCCGACCCCTCTCCCTGTGCCCACTGATCCCCGCGTGCCGTGCCTAAGCCCCCTGTGCGCCGCCATCTCCCCCACTCCCGAATGCTCATGCGCCGTGCCCAAGCCCCCCACGTGCTCAACAACCCTGCCCCACGCGCCACGCCTAGCGATTTCCTAGCGGATTGCATCAAAGATGGCAAAATTTGGCCCCGAAAGTGTGAAGGAAGCAGCACACTTGTCATTACGATGAGAGAGGGCATCAGCCACAACATTTGTGTGCCCTGGTCGATATTCCACAGTAAAATCGAATCCAATTAACTTACTCATCCAACGGTGCTGTGGAATTATGGGCATCCGCTGATCCAATAAATATTTCAGGCTATAGTGGTCTATTTTGATGGAAAATTGCTGGTCCCGAAGGTATGCCCGCCAATGGCGAATTGCTTGTACTAGGCCAATAAGTTCTCTTTCATACGCAGCAAGCCCGGTGTGTCGTGGAGCTAGGGAACAACTAAAGAAGGCCAGAGTACCGACGCCTTGATGAAGGACTGCCCCTATCCCGACACATGATGCATCACATTCTACCACAAACAGTTTGGTTATATCCGGATCATCCGAAATTCTTGGGAGCAGCCTAGAAAAAAGGTCATAACTTTTGACTCTAAACTTCGTTTTTGATGATCTTAGACATTTTG
>KE370886.1:905095-915574 GCA_000418225.1 Zizania latifolia
GGCCTAAAATGTTTCTGCTTAGTTTTTCGTCTGTTTGATTTTGACTGCTCTATTTCTCTCGACATGCTCTGTTTCTTCTGCTCGTTAACTCACTGTATCCCCCGTTTGTGCCAAAATGGGCCATATATGGAGAATAGAGGTGTTTCCTGAATTCTAATACTTATGTGCTTTAACTGAGTGGTTATGTTCTTCCTTTAGTCAGTGTCGCTCCACTTGTTTGGCTTTATAAATATGAATATGATACTTTGATGTATATGAATATAAATATGAGATATCTACATATGTTGATGCTTAATGTGTATTAATATATATGGATGTTGATGTAAATATAAATATATGTGAATCTATCATTTATATATGAATATGAATATATCCAAAGCTGCTTACCGCTCTATATAGAAATATAATATTTCCACATGAGTAAACAATTCGATTTCCTTAGAATCTTAAAAAAAATAAAAGGAAAATAACAGCAATGCAAACTACAGTCCACGGGTAAGTGTAGTAAATAGCCATCTGTACGTGCAAAACTATACAAACGTACATGTCAAGTTGGAAAAAATATATTATGAAGTAGTGACTTGACAAGCAAAGGCGCGCGCTGCAATTTAATCCTTATGGAGGTTATCCTCATATTCTTTATACTCTCTTCGTTTTCATATTAATTATTAACGTTTAGTGATTAAAATGTTATTTTGGACTTACATACATCTACACACACGCAAACTTATTATCTATAATTATAATATAATTAACCACATTGAATATGAAATATACACACTAACTACTTACTCATTCAGTATATAAGAACATATACAAAATATCAAAAGAAAAGTTATGGAACGTGCGGTGTAGATGGAGGGATGTGCGGCAGCGGGCAATTCGTCGTGGAGAACGTTGATCGGCTCAACGTCGACAAGTAGCAAGCAAGCTCTGTCGGGTACGGTAGGTATTTCAAGACGACCGCTATCAAGCATGACTATCGTGCCGACACGCTTAATTAATTAATAAACTGTGTCTGGTCGTCGACCGGCCCATCTCTCTTACTAGTAATTATAATATTTATAATTAATATGTAGGAATTGAAATCATAATTTTTTATTATTTAATAATATTAAAATGAGCAATTAATCAATTTTGAGATATCCTTATTTTGAGATATATTTTTTTCATGGTTTAATATTTTAGTTTTTTTAAGATTTAATAATTATGTAATCCTTAATTAATATATATACCGTTGTATTTTTGTTGGAGATATAATAGAATATATGTTCTTACAAAAGTCCTCAAAGCTAAAGTTAAATTCAAGGTCAGTTTTTTCCAGATCGCTGACGGATAGATAAGAAGTCAGGTGCAACGAATCCAGACTCCATTGATCCGGTCTCCAGAGCACCGATTTTTAATTAATTAGCTAGCTACCGAAGATGGGACAAACGGGGTCGATCAGTAGTGTTAATGTCGCCGGCGTTGGTCATGCTAGTCTGCTTGCTGCTGGCTGTGGCTGTGGCGCCCCTGCTGCTGCAGGCAGCTACCCTCATCGGCAAGCCAGGTTGTCAGACGTCTTGCGGCGGTGTGGACATCCCCTACCCATTCGGCATCGCTACGGAAGGCGTCAACGTTAACTGCTTCCTCCCTGGCTTCGAAATCAGCTGCGCCAAGAACCTCGTGCCGGTGCTGGCGAACACCAAGATCGAGGTGTTGAGCCTGTCGGTGATGCCGCGCCCGGAGGCACGGGTGCGGCTGCCGGTGGCGTGGACTTGCTACAACTCCACCGGCGGCCTCACCGGCGGATCGAACGGCACGGTGGATTTAAACCAGGCCGGCGTGTACCGCATCTCCGACGCCTACAACGAGCTCATCGTCCTCGGCTGCAACACCCTGGCCTACACCAACAGCGGGCCGGCCGACGACCGGTACCACAACAGCTTCTACACCGGCTGCGTCTCCTACTGCAAAGACTCGCGGAGCGCGCAGGACGGCAAGTGCGCCGGCGTCGGGTTCTGCCACGTCGAAATCCCGCCGGACCTCACCGACAACTGGATGCACTTCGAGACAAGCTGGTCACACGCTAACCAGACGTTCAGCCCCTGCGACTACGCTTTCATCGTGGAGAAGGAGCAATACAAGTTCAAGGTGTCCGACCTGACGACCATGCCAGTGTCCCAGACAATGCCGTTGCGGCTGGATTGGGCCATCCGCAGCAACATCCGCGCCATGTCATGCGCCGAGGCCATAACCAGACCTGACTACGCTTGCGTGAGCCAGCACAGTGAGTGCTTCGACTCCACCAACGGTCCCGGCTACCTGTGCAACTGCACAAGAGGCTATGAGGGCAACCCCTATATCGTCCACGGATGCACAAGTAAGTCATTCATTCAACCTTAATCAATTACCATCACATATCATAGTAAGTAACATGCATGGTACTACTAAACTATTTTAATATGCTAGATTTCAGACAATTTTCCCCTTACTTTTGTTTTGGTCTGTTAGCTTTTTAATTTTTTATGTTAATTGACATGCACTATATGCATGGGGGCTTTGACCAAGTTTGGTCTTATTCTACAAATATAATTTTTTCTATGTTTTTAATATAGATTAAGATTGAGGAGAGAAAGCTATATACCTCTTATTAAATAAGATGTGGTAAGAGAGGATTAAGATGTGAGGACAGGTGGTTGGCGAGGGTCGAGAGTTCTTATATTTATGAATGAAGGAACTAGAGCACATTTGCGTAGTGCAAAAGAGGTACAGGAGATACTTGAGGTGCCATACTGCCATGCCATCGATCATTGAAACAATTGCAATTTGGAGGGACCAATATTGACTTTGTTGTTTTGAAATTTTTACTAATTAATATGATGTCCAATAAGCAATTGATTCATGATAGTATATCCTCGCCTCATACTAGAGTTTTTTGTTGATCTATGCAGATATTGATGAATTCTCACGACCAGACATATATCGTTGCTATGGCAAATGCTAGGACACACTGGGTTCATACGATTGCACATGTCGGATGGGCTATCAAAGTAAAAATCCAAAAGAACAGCCATGCACCCTCAAGTTCCCTCTTGCCGCACAACTTGCTCTAGGTATATATATGACAATCATTAATTATTGTTACAACTATATATATTGTTTATTAAGAAGCCATCGCTGGTATTAATTAATTTGAATAACTCTGATGACAAATACACAAATGCATGCATGGTTTTTGTAGGCATCAGTTTGGGTATTTCTTTGTTGATTCTCACTATACTTTTCACGCTAATGATGCACCAAAAAAGAAGAATGAACGAATATTTCAAGAAAAAATCGGTGGTTCAGTACTAGAGAAAGTGGAGAGCATCAAGATTTTCACCAAGGATGAGTTAAATAAGATCACGAGGAACAATTCTGAGGTGCTTGGCAAAGGAGGCTTTGGCAAGGTGTACAAAGGGACTCTTGCAGACAATACCATGGTGGCAGTGAAAGAGTCCATAAGAGATAAACGATGCTCGAAAGGAGGATTTCACCAGCGAAGTTATTATCCAGTCGCAAATGATCCACGCGTACATCTTCAAGCTCTTGGGGTGCTGCTTGGAGGTGGATGTGCCGATGCTCGTATACGAGTTTGCTGTGAATGGAAATCTGCAAGACATTCTCCATGGACACGGGAGTCGCCGACTCCCTTTCCCTCTAGACCTACGTCTCGACATTGCAATTGGATCTGCGGAAGGCCTAAGATACATGCACTCGTATGCAAAACACACTATAAGGCATGGTGATATCAAGCTAGCTAACATTCTTCTAGATGACAAGTTTGTTCCAAAGATCTCAGACTTTGGAACATCTAAGCTTCTTACAGTGGACAAAGACTACACCATGTTTCCAGTAGGGAGCATGAGTTACATAGACCCTATGTTCTACATGACAGGCATTTAACAAAGGAGTGCGACATATACAGCTTTGGAGTAGTTCTACTAGAGCTCATTAGCAGAAAGCGAATAATATATGGTGGGAATTTAAGCCTCATTATCGAGTTCCTAAAGGCATATAAGCAAGAGAACAGCGGGATGGCTATTTTTGACAAGGAGATTGCGACTGAAGAAAGCATGTACATCCTCGAAGAAATTGGTAGGCTAGCAATGGAGTGCCTCAAGGAAAATGTCGAACAGCGGCCCGATATGAACAAGGTAGCGGAACGGCTTGTGATGCTACGAAGAGCCAGGAAGCATGCATGGATATGTCCTCAGAACTTGGAGGACATTCCCAAGCTGAGCTTCAGCACTGCTGAGGATATCAACACAAATAGCAGTACCACCACGCTTTCTGCACTGTCCACTCCAGCCAGCAAAGAATTCTTCGATCGATCCGTAGAGATGGATACATGGCCGATAAGAGAAAATGCATCTAGTCTATAGTTCAATATACTCTAACAGAGCTGTAAGTGCTACTAACCTATTTTAAATACTACAAAAATGTAGCTTGTTCTCCCTTTTCTCAAACCAATATTGGTTTCAGCCGGAATTCCTTCCTATGGCTCTCCCAAATGATAAAAGATATGGAACTAAGGCTTTAGGCAAAAGGTTTTGTGGAAATCTTCTTAATAACTTCGTGCGACAGTATAGTAAAATCTGCCAACTTTATTCATTATTTTTGAATAAATATTTTACATGATTTTTAGGAAATGAGGTGTCATCCACTTAATAAAGATTTGCCATAATCCATACATTTGGAACGAGTGAGATCGAAGCCTAATAATTGAGAATAGTTTTCTCCGGCTTAAAATGTTTCTGCTTAGTTTTACGTCTGTTAGATTTTGACTGCTCTGTTTCTCTCGACATGCTCTGTTTCTTCTACCCGTTAACTGCTCTGTTTCTCCTGTTTGTGCCAAAATGGGCCATATATGGAGTAATAGAGGTGTTTCTGTATTCTAATACTTGTGTGCTTTAACCGAGTGGTTATGTTCTTCCTTCAGTCTGCATCGCTCTTCTTGTTAGCTTTTTTTGACCAATTGGTTTTGCACTTATTCGTCTCCATCTAGAAGATCTCTGGTTACTACAAGTGCTACTGACTATCTAGGTTTTGGCTTCGGAATCCTCTAAGATCTAGAGGAGAGAATCAACTATAATAACAATACACGGTCCATTCTCGACTAGTTTGTAACAGTGTATGAGTCAGTTTCAATTGATCTAGGACAAAGTTCTCAGATCCACAGTAGATTCGATTTGGTCCTTGGAGAGGACAAGATACCGTCAGAGGTTAGCTCTGAACTATAAATTTTCAAAACTAATACTCTGACCTAGGATGAACTCATTAGTTATCATGCTGAGTCCGATCATTCGAGTTGGAGGCAAGATTTTTAAATTCAAATAGGAAAGCTTGACAAGGCTTGAAGCATATAGAGAAGATGTTATCAAGAAGTGCCATCAATCTTGAAGCTTTTGCTTTTGGGCGATGGCCCCTACTTAGTGCACCAACTATCGGTGTTTGTTACTGGACATTAATGATTTTGTGGGTACACGTGTATGACAAAGTTTAATAGTAGCACATGTATAAGATTTATACAAGTTTAGATCCCTTTAGAAGGAGTAATATCCTACGTCCTGTTGAATGTATCTTACTTGTGCTCAAAGATTATTGATTATGTATAGAGTGGCCCTCTTAATCTCCCCTTACGTATATAGAAAGTTTGGATTACAAGTTATGTATCTTGTCAAGTAGATTAAGATATCCTATCTATTTCCATAGAAACTATTAACTTTATGCAAAGAGTAATCTATCCTTTCTTTATGATGTGTTGTACCATATGTGGTTACTCCATGTAACTGATCTGGTCCATTCTATAGTTGTGTGGCGAAATAAGCTCATTTTAGCAAATATCCTTTCTTATATTTATGATACACATTGTCGGGGATATGATCCCTAGGTATCTTAAGATGTGCTTTAGTAGTCCGGACCGAGAGTGGGTCTAGCCAAACTTTAGAGTCCGGTATGGCTCGTGAATAGGAGTTTGAATTCAATAAGGAAGCTTTGCGCCATATCAGGAAACCGAACACCGGGATTTAATTTTAGAGATAAATATATACATATATCCTTGTAAATAGGAAATAAACTAAAGTATGATATATAATTCTTAATATCTATGAAACCGACTCGGATAGAAGCCCTGGTTCCATACGACTTGCCTCTTGACTATATAAAGGACGCAAGGTACTTCCTCTAGAGGCATGCTTTCATATGCTTTCAAGATATCTAGCATACATCTAATCTACAAAACATAGGACGTAGGGTTATTATTCTCTAGGAGGCATGAACCTGTATAAATCTTTTAACTCTTCTGTCCTGATTCGACCACAGAGTTTAGATCACAACGCTTCCCTACTCGACAAATACCCTCTCAAGTACCTCTATAGGTAGACTGCTCGATAAAACAACAACACACATCATATTAGATTAATTAACACAACATATTAAAATAGTAGAAATTTTAGGTATACTTACTTTTGCTAAATCATTAGTGTCGTGATCATTTGAATGGTCAAATGGAGAGTATGCCATGACATGTTAGTAGGATAAAACAACGACACACATCTTATAGAATGTGAATGCATGCAAAGCCAGTTTTACATGCGGCTTACAATATTTCCACATGGGTGAGTGTATTAAATAACCATCTGTACGTGCAAAACTATACACAAACATACATGTCAAGTTAAAAAAAAATTCTGAACTAGTAACTTGACAAGCAAAAGAGGGGCGCTGCGATACAAGGACAACCATAATGTTAAAAAAAGGTGTCCTTAAGTATTTAATACTATTGCAATAGTATATCTTTAGCATTGTAGAGCTGAACATTAGAGATATGTTTCAAAAAGTTGCTTTAAATTTAAGGTGCACTACAAGTGAACTAAACAATGAATATTTTATACATAGGTACTAGACAATAATAAAATATGTATTTTCTTTAACTACTGTCCTCCTAGCCGTTGCTGCTTAGCGTGCAACCACGGCTTCAATTCACCCAGGTTAGAAAAAATATTGCAGCCGTTGGCCTCCTAGCCATTGAAGGCCTCATGTTGCAACCATTGACCTCCTAGCTGTTGGCTTCTTCACATGGTGATGCCTACAAAAGAGAGCCACAACTCAATCAATATGTGCTCTGATTTAAATGAAATGGATCCTTCTTCAAACCAACAACTTTATCTTTAACCATTGTGAAACTGAACATAGCTATTGCTAACTACAGTGAGTCTCACTCTTACTGCCATCTAGCATTTTCACGTTGTGGTTGCCCTAATCCTTGTGGAGGTTTATCCGCATATTCTTTATACTTCCTCACTATGGTTTTATATTTCGGCATGAAGAGTTTTTAAATATTAATTGTTGACGTTTGGTGATTAAGATATTATTTTAGACTTGTATACATCTATATACATTTAAATTACTAACTATAAGTATAACATAACCATATTTAATATGATCAAAACAAAAAATATACTTACTAAATAATTGATTTTTACTGCATGAGAATATACGTAAAATACCAAAGAATCAAAGAGTACCAATTTAGGTGGATATATACCACGTGTGTGTGGATATATGGAGGGATGTGTGGCAGTGGCCAATTCGTCGTGGAGACCGTTGATCGGCTCAACGTCAACAAGAAGCATGCAAGCCGTGTTGGGTTGGGTAGGTCATGCAGACACGCTAATGGTCGTCGACCGGCCCATCTCTCTTATTAATAATTATAATTAATATGTAGGAATTGAAATTATAATTTTTTTATTTAATAATTTTAAAACTAGCAATTAATAAATACTTATATATATATATATTTCATGGTTTAATAATTTAGAATTTTTAAATAATATTTTTTATGATTTGATAATTTTGTAATTTGTAATTAATAAATTTGTTGGAGATATAATAGAATAGAAAGAGTCCTCAAAGTTGAAGTTAAATTGAAGGTCAAATATTAATAAGAGCGCTGACGGTGACGGATAGATATGAAGGCATGTGCAACGAATGAGCACCAACTTGTAATTAAATAGATTGCTACCGAAGACGGACATACGGAGTCAGTAATGTTAATGTCGCCGGAGTTGGTGATGCTCGCCTGTTTGCTGCTGGCTGTGGCTGTGGCGCCCCTGCAGCTGCAGGCAGCGACCCTCGTCGGCAAGCCAGGCTACCAGACGACTTGCGGCGGCGTGGAAATCCCCTACCCGTTCGGCATCACCACGGAAGGTGTCAACGCTAACTGCTCCCTTCCTGGCTTCGAGATCAGCTGCGACAGTAACCTCATGCCGGTGCTGCCGAACCCCAACATCGTCATCCAGGTGCTGAACCTGTCGGTGATGCCGCCCGGAGGCACGGGTGCGGCTGCCAGTGACGTCACATTTCGGATACGGACAGATATCAGTGATATCATATAATTTTTTATATTTTTTAAATTCAGATTCATATTAGATACTTCAGATATGGATACGGAAATAAATATCATCGGATACGAATTTAGAGCGGATACGAATACGGTTACGGATATTTACCGGATAACATCAGTAATATAATCTTTGATTCACAATCATAACACACAAGTGACAAGTAATAGTTTATATCACATAAATCACCACGAATATAGAAGTGCTGATCTGGCATAAGGTTTTAAGGATTATCTTGAAGTAAATTTTAAAATAAATCAATGGTTATGAGCTTGAAAATAGGTAAATTTTGAATATAAAATTTTGGTTTGAGCTTGAAAATTTTTCTACACGTAAAATACAACACACCTTATTCCATGTAAAATTTTTGCGTTTTTATAGATCCGTTTGCTATTTTTAATTTATTAAGTATGTTTCTAAGAATTAAATTGAAATAGGTAAAATTTGAAATGCAAGTGCTTGAAATAACGAACCAAAATTTATAGAAAAATCATATTCATGTTTTTGAGTCCATTCTTAGTTCTTATCCACTAAATTGAAAGAAATTTTGAAAAATCTAGTTGTGACACTCGATCGGTAACGTGGAACTTAATGGTTTTTTAATTCTAAAAAAATCAAATGAAGTCTGAAAAATCTAAGACCTGTCATGGTGTTATGATATGATACATAGATGCCATGATAAAAAATTAAAAATATTTTAAAAAAGTTGTCACGTACGATATTAAGAAAGCTCGAGATTCTCTCAGAATGAATTAAGATTTAAAGAAGGAATGTGTTGAGTTTAAAAGAAAATCGACGATTAAATCTTTGTTTAAATTTGAAACTTTTTCTATGATCAAAATACAATATAGCTTGTCTCATGTAAAAATTTGGTATTTTTCTGGGTCAGTTTACTATTTTTAATTCATTAAGTGTATTTCTAGAATTTATATTGAAATAGGCCAAATTTAAACTGCAAGTGCACGAAATAATAAACCAAAATTTATAGAAAAATATTATTCATATTTTTAAGTCTATTTATAGGCCGTACCCACTAAATGAAAAGAAATTTTGAAAAATCTAGATCGCGACACTTGATTGGGGATATGGAGCTTAATGGTTTTTTAATTCTAACAAAATCAAATGAAGTCTAAAAAATCTGAGACCTATCATGGTGTTATGATAAAAAATTAAAAATATTTCAAGAAAGTAGTTACGTATGATGTTAAGAAAGTCAGAGATTCTTCGAGAACGAATGAGGATTTAAAGAAGGAATTGGTTGAGTTTAAAAGCAAATCGACGATTAAATCTTCATTTAAACTTGAAACATTTTATATGATCAAAATACAATATAGATTGTATCATGTAAAAATTTGGTATTTTTCTGGTTCAGTTTACTATTTTTAATTTATTAAGTGTGTTTCTAGGATTTATATTGAAATAGGCAAAATTTGAACTGCAAGTGCATGAAATAATGAACCAAAATTTGTAGAAAAATCATATTCATATTTTTGAGTCCATTTTTATGCCGTACCCACTAAATGGAAAGAAATTTTGAAAAATCTAGGTTGCGACAATTGATTGGCAACGTGGAGCTTAATGATTTTTTAATTCTAAAAAAATCAAATGAAGTCTAAAAAAACACGAGACCTGTCATAGTGTTATAATATGATATGTAGATGCTATGATAAAAATTTAAAGATATTTCGAGAAAGTTGTCACATATGATGTTAATAAAGCTAGAGATTCTTCGAGAACGAATTAGGACTTAAAGAAGGAATGTGTTGGTTTAAAAAACAAATCATCGGTTAAATCCTCGTTTGAACTTGAAACTTTTTCTATAATTAAAATACAGCGTATCTTATCCCATAAAAAATTTTAGCATTTTTCTAAGTCAGTTAGCTATTTTTAGTTAATTAATTATGTTTCTAGGATTTAAATTGAAACAAGTCAAATTTGAACTGCAACTACACGAAATAATAAACCTTCCATTTCTAAATATAAAATCTTTTTTTCTTTTTTTCTTTATCTACTCTTTTTTTCTCCAATTCCTCTTTCTTCCTCTTCTTTTTTT
>KE370886.1:969372-980002 GCA_000418225.1 Zizania latifolia
GCACGTGCGTTCGCGCGTGGTGTGCGCTCAGCCAGCCAGGCAGGCCACGCCCCGAGCAAAGCCTGCGCCGCCTTGCACCAAGCTACCGGCCCACAAGAATAGCACCTCTTTCTTTTTTTGAGATAAAGCTACCGGGCCATGTATCACAGTACCAGGCTGGCCCAACCTCTATGAACAATGTATTTTTCCAATTTTTCATTGATTTAAACCAGCCGGCCCGTTTTGAACAGTAAATCACAGTACAGTTTCCTGTTTTCTGAAAATAATAAACCTTTAAAAATTCATATAAAATTCGTTACAGCTCTTAAAATTTCTAAAAGTTTCTAAAATTTTAAACTTTAGTTTGGCATAGAATAAAAACATTTTCCCAAAACTTTTGTATGCCTTTATTTATGTGATGTTGTTTAGACCGTAGTTGCTGACACCGAGGACAAGCAGGAATTCGATCCCGAAGACCCCGAGTACTATCCGGATCAAGCCAAGTCTCCGTTTGATCATGATTGCTTCCATGAATGTTAATTTAATTATGTATAAATGCATGTTTAGAACATACGCACACATACACTTAAAGTTAATGACGATCGTTCTCGCAAGTACGTCAAATAAACCTAAAATTGTTGCACCTAGCCAATCCTTAAAAATTGAGAACCCTATTATCCTTGTCACCATGATGATTACAACGACCCCATCCTAGTATTGCGATGTGGGTTGTCCGTAATCAAAACTTGTCTTTACTCTTACTACATTACATGATTGCAAATGAATAAAGCGTGCGGGTTGAAAATAGGATTTGCAAGATTGTTTTGAAAACCGGTACAGAGTGCCGAGTGTGTTGAAAATAGATATGAAATAAGGGTGTTTTGGGTAAAAAAACTTGCCATGAGTCGTCGTCGTCTTTCGGGGCCCGACTTCGAGTGGCGCATAAGGACCGATTCCTTGGAAAAAACGTCATACATACCAAAGTACAACCTTATAGGTATTATGGGGTGTCCGTGGTTGAGTACCTAGTGGGTTTAGGATCGCTCGATTGCCAGTAGACGTGAAATGTCAGGGGTGACTCTGTGGTTTGTTTATAGGCTCAAGGAGCCGTATTGATTTGAGATGGTTTTTGGAGAAAGATGGTAGGGAGAGGTGAAAGGGGATTTGAGCACCCTTGGGATTTCAGAGGAAAAGGGGTCGAAGACCAACGGATCCTTGGTTAGACCCGTCTATGTGATAATGGGTTATCCTACGTCGGCTAGGGAAAGGCATTGTCACGAACCTCCTCTACTACCGGGGTAGTAGGAGTAAGCTTGTATCGTAAGGATAAAGTGCACACCTTTAGCTGAAGTATAAACTATTCGAACAGTCGTACTCATGAATATGGGCGTGTGCCATGATAGTTACCCATGTATAGTGTTTGGCTTTGGTTTTGGACAAGAAAACAAGTTGAGGGTTGGGAAGCGTTACCAGAGTGCACCCTCGGGGTGTATGGCTAGCCTTTGTGGTCGGCAACGAGCTTATGTAGCTCGGAAAGTCAAAAAGGCTTCATAGAGAGAGGGTGAGGTTCAATCGTAGGATGAGAGATAAAATGTGTTTTTGTGAAGCGAGAAAAACCTGCACGATGGAGGGACAGGCCAGTACCGAAGTAAAGTAAAGAATGTAAAGTTGTAGAGATTATTGTGGAGAAAGGTTTGAAGGATTATTATGAGGAAGATTTGAAGGATTGTTGTGGAAAATGTGAAGAGGTGGAGTTGATGGAAAAGATGAGATTGTGTTTTGAAAAATAAACATTACTACTTAGTAGTTGGTGGAGGTTGGGACCTCTACCAATGGGTATGGGACACTTAGTATAAAAAATTATTTTATATAAATAAACCTCAGCCGCTCTTGTTCACCCACATCTATAAATACTTCCTGAGACTTGCTGAGTACGTTTTGTTGGGTTATGGGGAGGCTACGGCGTTAATTTCAAAAAATTTATCCCGATCGTCCAGGAACCATGCGTGTAATAGGATCATAGATCGTTACCTCTAGCCACGAGACGCGCTAGGGCAGCTGAAGTAGAGTTGATGAAGCGCGTCCTCGATCGGCTCCGCTCAGCTCTGCTCGTTCGTCGGTGATGAAGACGACGTAGTCCGGCGATCTCCACGGGAAGATCAGCACCGCAGTAGCAGCGACGCCTCTACGGTATCCACACATACAGAGACGGGGTCACCTCAAGCCGGTATGCTAGTACCGCACGAGAGATCAGAGGAGAGACGACCACAACCGGTGTAGTCAGGAGAGGTGGTGACTAGGGTTAGGTCGAAGCAACAAGAAACAGCAGCAACCAACCATGCGAACAGCCAGCAGCCTTTTTGTTCTAGCCCCTCCTCTTCTTATATAGTGCCCTCTCATGGGCCTTTAATTAGTATTAAAGCCCAATAGATTTAATCTGTTCGTTTGGCCCAGAAGTTCTGGTTCAGGCCCGAAACTTTCAAAAATAACCTTCTGTACGAATTTATTTCTGTCGAAAACTTCCGGTCCAACCAGAACTTCTAAACCCGGAACTTCTGGTCCAACTGGAACTTCCAAAAATAACATTCTGTGAATTTATTTTGACTCAGAACTTCCAGGTCTCACCCGAAACTTCCGGTTCGTACAGAATTCACATTTCATGCAGGCTCGGAACTTTCGGTCCAACCGGAACTTCCTGTTCCTCCAGAAACCAAAATTAGTGCTGGCCCAGAACTTCTGGTCGAACCGGAACTTTCGGATGCTCCAGAACCCGGAACTTTCAGTCTTAGGCTAGAACTTTCGGTTCCCCCAGAATTCTCTTGGGTATATTTCCATCAATCTCCCACTTGCACAAGAGCCAATTCTTGTAAGCTTTAAATCCCATCCCCTTAAGCGTGTGACCCGATAGGTTCATATGCAAACGGTCGCTACCCGGATACCTTTTCTAGATCGCTGATCAATAGTGGTACCTAGCAGCATATATTGACCCTCGAAAGCATACAAAGATAAAATCATATTTTTTGAACATAGATATACTCACGCACCAATCCCTTTACCACACGACAGTAGTCAAGCTCAAGGCGAGATTCGTGCCACACTTCACTCGATCAAGTAGTGGATTAATCATGATTAACTCCTTAATCATAGTGGCATGGCCATGCACTTTTCCAATCCAACTATCTCGAGGGGCCCAGAGACGTCTCTCCTGTTATTTAGGAGGGGTAAATTCTATCTTGACAGCTCACATCCCACGACATGTTTCATAACACATCCAAAAGCAACCTTTATAACTACCCAGTTATGGAATAACGTTTGGAAGCCCCTAAGTGTGCACTACACATTCTGGAATCAATGACGATCTCAGGTCTAAGGATTCTGCAGGTACACCATTTGAGAACAACTGATGGTACATTCAAAATAACAATCTCAGCAGTATCTCAAAGTGGGTTTATCCAACTCCATATTCACTAACATGAGTCCACATCACTGATTTGACATCTCCATGTCTATGATCCGCGAAACATGATCATCAATCACACAGATGTGCTAATCTATAAATCATCACTATCCGACATGACGATATGAGATTAGGGATCATTTAGAATAACATCACTATAAAACAAAGAGTTTCACAAACAAGTCACATACTTGCTGATCAATGTAAAAGATATTTATTCAAGAAACAAGATAACCAATTATCCAAAGTACATTAGCATAGACAAAACTCCTTCTCTCACATACACTAGACTCTATCACACAAGTATCTAATACCCATAGAGCTCAAGTGCGCCTCATGCTTGGGCTGTGAGAGAGGCTTCGTCAACGGATCGGCTATGCTTAAATCCGTGTGCACCTTGCATATCTTCACATCACCTCTGTCTATTATCTCACGGATCAGGTGATAGCGCCGCAGTATATGCTTTGACTTCTGGTGCAACCTAGGCTCCATGGCTTGCGCAATGGCACCACTATTATCACAATAGAGGTCCACTGGACTGGGTGCACTAGGGACAACACCCAACTCAGAAACAAATTTTCTGATCCAAACTGCCTCCTTCGCAGCTTCAGAAGCTGCAATGTACTTGGCCTCCGTTGTTGAATCTGCAACTGTTTCTTGCTTGGAACTCTTCCAACTCACTGCGTCTCCATTGAGGCAAAACACAAATCTAGACTGTGATCGCGAATCATCCTTGTCGGTTTGGAAGCTAGCATTGATGTAATTTTTTACAACGAGCTCCTCCTTACCTCCATAGACTAGGAACATATCCTCAGTTCTTCTCAAGTACTTAAGGATACTCTTTACTGTCGCCCAGTGACTTTCACCCGAGTTTAATCGGTATCTGTTCGTAACACTTAGAGCATAAGAAACATCTGGGCGTGTACAAAGCATGGCATACATGATGGATTCGATTGTGGAGGTATACGGGATCGCACTCATCTTCTCCAGCTCATTAGGTGTCGAAGGACACTGACTCTTGCTGAGAGTAACACCATGTGACATTGACAGAAAACCTTTCTTGGAATTCTGCATATTGAACCGTTTCAATACCTTGTCAATGTACATTCTTTGGCTTAATCCAATTAGCCTTCTCGATCTATCTCTATAGATCCTTATGCCCAATATGTATGCTGTCTCTCCAAGATCTTTCATTGAGAAACCTTTTCGCAATGAAGATTTAACAGCATCAAGCATTGGAATATCATTTCCGATCAATAATATGTCATCCACATATAAGACCAGAAATACAAGTGCGCTCCCACTAGCCTTTTTGTAAATACAAGGCTCTTCTTCATTCTTGATGAAACCAAACCCTTTGATCACTTCATCAAAACGAAGATTCCAACTCCGAAAAGCCTGCTTCAGCCTATAAATGGACCTTTGCAACTTGCAAACTTTCCCAGCATTCTTTGAATCGTCAAGACCTTCAGGCTATGTTATGTATACATTCTCACTTAGGTTTCCATTAAGAAAGCCGTCTTGACATTCATTTGACATATCTCATAGTCATAATATGCGCCAATTGCTAGGATGATTCAGATAGACTTTAGCATTGCGACGGGCGAAAACGTTTCATCATAATCAATACCTTGAATCTTCCTGAAACCTTTCGCCACTAATCGTGCTTTATAAATGTAAACATTTCATCAACGTCTATCTTTTTCTTAAAAATCCATTTACACCTAATAGTTTTTACACCATCAGGTGGATCGATCAAGTTCTAAACTTGATTCTCTCACATGGATTCTAACTTGGATCTTATGGCTCCAAGACATTTCTTAGAGTCTGGTCCCATCACTGTCCAACAATAATATGTCGCGCTGCCTAGTGGTCAAAAATGCAAACCGATCGGGCGCACGACTCAACCTCTCCGACCAACGTGGGCTGGTGTCTCGACAATAGGTTCTGCAACATCTTGCATATCGAGTTGCAGTTCAGTAGGAGCTGAAACACTTTCTAGTGGTTCTCGAACCTCTTCGAGTCGCACCATGCTCCCACTAACCCCTTTTGAGAAAAACTCTTTCTCAGGAAAGATACTATTTCGGGCGACAAACACTTTGCCCTCTTCCCGGTTGTAGAAGTAATATCCTCTGGTTTCTCTATGATACCCTATAAAGAAGCATTTATCATATTAGAGAGTGAGCTTTTCAGACGTCAAACGTTTTACATAGGCCTCACAACCCCATATCATTAGAAAAGACTACCCGGAACGCTTCCCAGTCCATATCTCATATGACGTCCTCTCTACAGATTTAGATGGAACCATGTTTAATGTGAAAGCAGTAGTTTCTAGTGTGAATCCCTAAAAGGACAATGAAAGATTAGATTGACTCATCATTGACCGGACCATGTCTAACAAAGTTTGCTTCCTCCGCTCGGACACCCATTCCATTGGAGCGTGCCTGGTGGAGTCAGCTGTGGAATAATTTCACACTGCTTTAGATGATCAATAAACTCATGGCTCAAATATTCACCTCCATGATCCGATCGCAAAAATTTAATTATCTTGCCTGTATGATTTTATATATCATTCTGGAACTTCTTGAACTTTTCAAAGGATTCCGACTTATGCCTCATTAAGTAGATGTAACCAAATCTACTAAAGTCGTCGGTAAAAGTAATGAAGTACTGGAAACCACCGCTGGCCGTAGAACTCATTGGTCCACATACATTAGTATGTACAATGGCCAACAATTCATTTGCCTTCTCACTATGACCAGTGAAAGGCGTCTTAGTCATTTTGCCAAGTAAACAAAACTCACATGTGTCAAACGATTCGAAATCAAATGGCTCCAAAAGCCCATCTCTATAAAGCTTCTACATGCGCTTCTCATTTATAGTACATAAACGACAATGCCAAACATAGGTAGGATTCAAATCATTAAGCCGAGACTTCTTGATATTAACGTTATAAGCATGCATATCCTCAAGATTCGGAATATATAAGTCATTCAACAATAGACAACCACCATAGAGCATACCATCCGAAAATATCGAACAACACTTGTTCTTTATTACGAATTCAAAACTATCTTCCTCTAAACATGATGAACAGATAATGTTCTGCCCAAACCAGGAATAAAATAACAATTATTCAATTCTAAAACTAATCCTGAGGGTAGCGACAAAGAATAAGCGTCGACGACCAACGCAGCAACTTTTGCACCATTGCTGATGCGGACATCCAATTCGTCTCTTACACACTTCCTAGTCCTTTTTAGTCTCTACAACAATTTGCAAGTATGAATTATTGATCTGGTATCAAATACCCATGAATCACTTGGACGAGTAGCAAGATTAATTTCAATAACATTTATACCTGAAGTAGAAATCACACTTCCCTTCTTTTTCTTGAGTTCTTCCAAGTACAACTTGCAATTCCTCTACCAACGACTAGTCTTATGGCAGTGGTGGCAACTGACAGAAGTAGCAGGGCCATGTCTTGGACTTTCCAGCTGGTTTAGACTTAGAGCTCGAGATCACATCTGAAGCTTTAGCCTTTCCCTTACGTTTTCTCTTCTTGCTATCCTTCTGAACCATCATCACATGACTAGAATTCTTTTTAATGCTATCCTTAGCAGTCTTTAGCATCTCATGCAATTCAACCATACTTTTCTCCATGCTGTTCATATGAAAATTCAAAATGAAAGGCTCGAAGCTCACCGGGAGCGACTAAAGAATTACATCCGTGGCCAAATCTTGGTCAAGGGGAAAACCAAGTTTTTCCAGGCTCTCAATGTAACTAATCATCTTGATCACATGAGGACTGACTGGGCTGCCTTCCGCCAATCTGCACGCAAACAAATACTTTGAGATGTTGTACCTCTCAGTTCGTGCTTGGTTCTTAAACATGCCTTTGAGTCTCACGATCATATCGTAGGCATCCCTGTCCTCGTATTGCTTCTGAAGCTCAGAGGACATATAGGCAAGCATAAGACAACTAACATCAATTGAATCGTTGGCGTGCTTCTCATAAGCCCGCCAATCCGCGACAGATGATTCATCATTTGGTTCATCAGGATGGGGGTCCTCTAGAACATATTCTTTTTTCTCTTATTTGAGAACAATTCTCAAGTTTCTATACCAGTCAATAAAGTTTGTTCCAGAAAGCTTTTCCTTTTTAAGAATTGATCATAAATTAAAAGTGGAAGTGTTGTTAGGAGTAGGTGCCATGATCTACAACAAAAATACAAAGTTCAGCACTATGCTATGTAAATATTCTATCAAATAAAAGATACTCCACTATATGAAGTAATCGCTTTCCCTCTAAAGACACATAGTGGGACAAGATCCATATTCAACTAACTTTTAGTGAGCTTTGGCATCACTGCTAGAAGATTAGTTACATAGGTAAGCAACACATTGCTAATCACATCCCTATGTGACTCTTGTTCGTTGGAGTGGCATCCAATGCCTCGACGCCCAACTCCATGCCCCAAAGCCCAAAACCGTTTTGATAGCTTTGTTAAGCAAACCAATACTATGCATGTGGTTGTCCGACATCCACCCTACTTGATTAAGATAAAAGATGGCACCTTGCTTTGGCTGACCTATCATGCAATGATCAAAACCTTCGTAGGTGCAGCTATTGGAAAGGGCATCAAATTTCTTAATTTTCTGAGAGAAACTATTCTAACATGGTAACGATGCCTACCGCACACAGAAATATGGAAGAATAGTATGACAGGAACATAAGTGAATATTACAGGCAATCATATTAACTGTGACATAGTATGGCCCCTTTTTACATGGTGATCTCCATCTTCATGGTTCCTGTCTTTCGGATAATCATGCTTCAAGCCTCCACGAACTTGTATCAGTCTATTATAGCTAATAACACTATACTAATTACATGAGCAGAAGTATCACATGTCGACGCGTAAGTCATACAACATTTGAATAGCCTTGGGCTACAATTAACCATGACACGCTGGCCATGAAAATTACATGCATGCATCATATAGACCACAAGGCCATACCAGTCACAACATTCTCTGCAAAAACAAGTTAGTCGTAGAATCTACACATGACTGAATAAGACCCGAAACTTTTGGCTCAAAGGCCCAGAACATCCGGTCGAAGGGTCCAGAACTTCCGAGTCAAACCCGAAACTTCTGAAATCAACCTTCTGTGTCGAATTTATTTTGGCCCGGAACTTCTGGGTCACACCCAAAACTTCTAAAAATAACCTTCTATACGAAGTTTATTTTGGTCCAAAACTTTCGAGTCACACCCGAAACTTTCGAAATTCCGACGCAAAAACAATAGATCTAATCTATTTCCACCACATATCACCTATATGTGATCGATCCAGATCGAACACTATGCACGTAGGCTCTGATACCACTGTTGGGTTATGGGGAGGCCACGCTAGCGTTAATTTCAAAAATTTTACCCCGTTCATCCAGGAACCATGCGTGTAATGGGATCATAGATCGTTACCTCTAGCCACGAGACGCGCTAGGGCAGCGAAAGTAGAGTTGATGAAGCGCGTCCTCGATTGGCTCCGCTCAGCTCCGCCCGTTCGTCGGCAATGAAGACGACGTAGTCCAGCGATCTCCAAGGGAATATCAGCACCGCAGTAGCAGCGGCGCCTCTACGGTATCCACACGTACAGAGATGGGATCACCTATAGCCAGTATGCTAGTACCACGCGAGAGATCAGGGGAGAGACAGCCACAACCGGTGTAGCCAGGAGAGGTGGCAGCTAGGGTTAGGTCGAAGCAACCAGAAACAGCAACAACCAACCATACGAACAGCCATCAGCTTTTTCGTCCTATCCCCTCCTCTCCTTATATAGTGCCCTATCATGGGTTTTTAATCAGTATTAAAGCCCAACAGATCTAATCTGTTCACCTGGCTTGAAAGTTCTGGTCCGGGCTCAGAACTTTCGAAAATAACCTTCTGTACGAATTTATTTCTGTCCGGAACTTCCGGTCCAACCGGAACTTCTAGACCCAGAACTTCCGGTCCAACCGGAACTTCCGAAAATAACATTCTGTATCGAATTTATTTTGACCCGAAACTTCTGGGTCTCACCTAGAACTTTCGGTTCGTACAGAATTCACATTTCAGGCAGACCCAGAACTTCCGGTCCAACCAAAACTTTAGCCAGGAGAAGTTTAGCTAGGAGATGAGGATTGGTACCCCGAAGAAGAAGAAGTCCAGGGAGAAGATGAAGATCGCTAGGCGTAGGGTCTCGAGCCTAGTTTCCAACTAGAAGATGAAGATGCTTCTGCCAAGACTTAGTTTATTTTGCTCCAGCTCTAAGATGTTGTGATGTGTTGAATTGCCATGAGAAATGCCTCCTACGGCTTTTGTAATGAATTTGGGCTTGTAAGACTTATATTGTTGTAATGTGCTACCATTGAATCGTGAAATGTCTTTGATGATGTTGTTGCGATTCAAAACATGGCTACTCGTCTCGTATTAGCCAAGTCCATACGGGGCGGGGTGTCACACAGTCTGATCATACCTTTCACTCCTACTCGTCCTCCCAACTACTTCACCCACATCATCATCATTATCATAACTAAATTCATCACTACTACTTATGTTTGGGGGATTGTCATCTCTAAGGGAGTTGCCATCTATAGGGGACTATCCTCTAAATTCTTGGATCTCTAGGTTAGCCCTTTCATGTTCCACATCAATTCTGGCTGAATTTTTCCTCTAGATCCTTGCATTTACCCTAAACTCATTTGTTCTTCATCATCGTCAGAACTTTAACATGTACATCACTCTTAGTCATGTCAACCGTAGATGTATCCTCTTCATATGTATCCTCTTGCTTTTTAACATAGTCTTCATCTTTATCTGCCTCTTTGTCTTTAGGTTTGTCTGCCTCTATGTCTTTAGGTTTGTCTTCCTCCTTGTCCTCATCTTTGTCTTCATCTTGAGGACAATGGTAAAATGTTCACATCTTCTCATTGATGCAAATTTTATCAAAAGCTCCCCCTTACCAAAATCTAGGACGCAAATTTCATCAAAAGCTCCCCCTTACCAAAATCTCTCCCCCTTGTTGACAATTGGACTCATCAAGGACAAAATGCACTCTCTAAACTCACTCACTCCCCCTGGGAAGATGCTCCCCCTCAAAATATGCCATGAATGCACAGAGGAGTGGAATACAAACTCAGAAGCTTCACAAAT
>KE370887.1:43482-58089 GCA_000418225.1 Zizania latifolia
TAATGAAGTGATTATTACCGATATACCCTGTCCTCTAACAACTGAAGCCCCATGTTACATTTCTGCAAGTTAGACTGAGACTGGCACGAGCAAAATTTCAGCCCCAGGAGCATTGCGGTGAAGAAAGTGCCGGTTGCGGCAGGATGGTGAGAAAAATGAGCTGCAGATTTCATTGTCCCTTGCAACATCCGACCCAGAAGTAGAAGTTGCTCGATGCTATCGTGCTGAACCACCTGTCAAAACACACCCATATAAGAGGATGTTTAATCATAGCATAGGCAACAGCTAATATGAACATACATCTTTGATGGTCAAAGAATACAATATGCATCTTAACAATACACACACATCACAAGAGTGCCACTTTAGGGAAAAGCAACCGAAGAAAGTTTTTTTTCAGTCCACAGGTCCAACAGATCTAAAAGAGATGGTACATTTTATCATGGTTTGTAAGTATATGTAAAAAGTTCTATTTGACCCCTGAAACTTAGGACTAACACTAAAGATTACAGAAGTGTAACTTGACCCCATCTTACAAAAACAGAGCAGTTAACCCCCCTAAGGAGTTTCCTAAGCTGTTTTGCCAGCATAAACAGGACATTACCAAAACACGCCATTTACAATAGTAAATCAAACGTATAAAAAACTTGCACAGTGGTTCCACATGTCAATGGATCTGGAGAATCCGCTGCTGGCCCACTGTCAACAAATCAATGCCAGGATCAAAGTTTCAAAAGGAGTGTAACGACAACTGCAGGGTGATCAAGTGGTAGTAATAATTCTATAAGCATAGATCATATGGGGCTATCAATCCAATCCAGGGCTGCACACAACAATAGCAAGGAAATTATCTGGGATGTTAGACCATCCACACTCCACCATATTGGTCTTGGTGCTGCCCATCAACTCCCTGGTCAAAAGGTAGACTGGGACAATGGTCAAAAGGTGGATCTGGACAAGTCCCTCTAGCCTCAAGGTCATGTAGTCAAGATCCCCACTCATTTATCTTTGTTTCCCTTTTACATGTGACAGCGTGTAGCTAATCCAACCAATCTGGCTGCTGTGCTCTAGTCAAACTGCATCATCTGTTGGATCCACTACTGAAAGAAGGGAAGGGAGGAACTGGGCCTGCACGCCAGTGAGGACACTGAGCAGCTAGTCATTGACTGTGGCCAGACATGACCATTGACAGCCAGAATGCAGAATCAGACTGGGGGAAAAAGATGGAAGGATAGCAAGAGTAATGGTGCTTAAACTGACATGTGGATCCAATGGTTTATGAATGTATATATAAATTGTTGCAGAGTAATCAAGTTGCCATGTCATCCATGATGGAGGCAAAAGTGCCTAAAAACCAGCCTAGGGAGCTAAGTGGACACTTTTGTAGCCTAGGGGTCCTAGGGGGTTATGTAGACACAAATCAAAAGTCCATCAAAGGTAAGCAGATAAGTTATTAGGTTGCATGCATACCGGTATCTTAGACACAGACAAATAAATTGTACGAGATCCATAAAACAAACAAAGAAATCACCTCAAACCGATCGATAAAGAAGCCAAGCCAGAGCCTATGGGCTATTATTGCTTCAACTGGATCCTTTTCTGGTGGTGTCTCAGGCTCACCAGGAATGAGATGTGGCCTCAATTTTGCATCAGGACCACAATAATTCATATCAGATTCAAACAGACCACGCTTTGTATCTATTGTCCACAGCCATGCATCAACAAGTTCTGCAAGCACAAGAGGACCTAAGGAAGGTGCTGCAGATACTAGCCACGTCCAGATATATATCCCAGTCTCCATTGTATCAGGGGTACATATATAAGCAGGACACCAGCATAGAAGACGTATAAGCTGAGAAAATCCATCTAGATTTGTTCTAGAATCAGATACCTGTATGTTACATCATTAATAAATGAATCAAAACCAATAATTAAGGTATTAAAGAACATCTAGGTGTAATAGTTTACCATATGATCAAGAAGTAATGCCGTAGCCTGAGAACAAGTTTCACGGAACACTGTATTATCTATTTGAGTTTTCTCTGCTGTAACAACAAAGTCCTGAAGAAGACGAACAAATCTGGACAGAAAAACTTCATCAAAAGATTGATGGGGCTGTGCAGGCTGTGTACCAAGGGGAGACATGCCCGCGTTCAAACCTCCCATGGTACTGAATAGCCTTCTCATACCAGCAATCTCTCCTGCATGGTTGCATTTGGCGGTTGCAGTCACTACTGCAGTTGACAGTACTTCCAGAGTGATGTCAGGTGCTTCTTTTTTGGCTCCTGATGCTGCAGCAGCAGAATCCATAACTGCAGGAACGTTGGCTGTCCTAATGCCATTCCAATCATTCTTTCCACTACAAATGCGTATCTCAGATAAAAGTGAGACAACATCTGCTGTATGTTGTGATCTTTGTGCTCCACTTGGTTTACAAAAATTTTCCTAAAAAATACCAATAAAACCCTTATCAATCATTATGGGCACTGGGCATTGAGTGAAAATTGATACAAAGATATGAACTTCTGATGCAATCAGGAATTCAGGATGATGCCTGACTGCCTGTGGCATAGAGTTTGTGGAATTCAGGATGATAGAAAGACCAGCAATTGCTGCTACCTAAGTGGTTTTTTACAGTCAACAATTTGAATGTGTGTACCATTTGACACAGCGGATGACACCAATGGGCATACTTTCACAACATAGGTTAGGACAATGAGCTTTTACTGGCGGATACAGTGATGCACCAGTTACAAACTTATAACAGCATGACACTACTAATGAAAGGTTTTCAGTGACTTATTTGTGGCGGCACAACTGAAATAGTTAGTTTATACCATATTGCCTCTTATTAGAATTCCTGTAGAAAAACTGCCAACCAGACACTTATATCCTTTCAAGTTGGGGTCTGAACTCTGAAGAACCTATGATCACTGAATGGTGCTATGAAAATTGGAAGATGAAATCATATAAGTGCAACATTACAGCAAACATGAAAACTTCATAGGTTCCTCATATTAAGCTCAAACTAGTGCAAACCTGATTATTGTATTATCTTTCACCAAGCATCGATAAATGCTCAGAGTATATTGAATTAATTTATCCTCTACCTATATTCAGAAATTTAGAGCTTTGAATTAGTTGTATTGATTGAGTATATAAACCCTACAAAGTTCAAAAGGAAGACGAGGGCACTAGGAATGGTAGCCAAAGAGAGGGGTCAAAAAAGGAAGAAACTGATCAGCGCAATTAAATGCTCTAAGAACATAAAATGTTTTAAAAATTAAGTGTGAAACAGCATACTATACAGATATCTAGTGAAAGTTAAAAAGAATCTATGAGATCAGCAACCTCAATCTTAACCAGACAAGCGATTGGTAATCTTATCATTCACAAGACAATGAACATCTACTAACAAGAAATGCATCAGCGCCACAGAACAATGCTGCTGGAAAAAGTAAGACCAAATAATATTATATTCGCTAAACCTGTATAAGGCCTTGAGTTGTACATGGAGCATATGAGAGAGCACTCGTTATCCATTCCCTGGCAATCTTCTGATATAGTGAGCGTACAGTGGCAACCCAAGCAGGATCGCTAACTGGACCAGAAGTCAATTCATTATGAACAGAGATTAGAAGTAAATCCAAACAGGATGAGTTCCAGAGGACCTGAAAATTTTGTATATTAGTGTTCATCAGTGTGTCTCAATAAATAAAATAAACATGACACCAAATCAAAGCAGCCAGGCAGACCTGTGGAAACTTTTCCTTTAGCTGTGTTAACAGCTTGACACTCACATCACGAACATTTTCATCCCTCTGTGACATGCTCTTTATAAAGAAGCAAGCATGAACAGAAAGAACAGATTCTCTTATATCAGCTCCTTCTCCTATGTCACATATACGATCCTCCTGGGCACAAAAAGGATCATTGTTCCAGTGCACATCTGCATGTTAGAAGTTTATCGCATGCTATAGAAAAGTAAGACAATAACAATAATGTAGTCACCAAACTGAATACAGTACAAAGTCAACAAATGGATGATGGAGCAACTCCAGCTAACACAAAACAGAAACTAAACTAAATTCCTAATGTATGCAATAAGCCAATAAGATACAATTATACAAAGCAGATTCCAATATTGGATGCAAAATTGCTAACGTTGGTTGATGCTTCAATAATATTGCTCAGGAGAAATGAAAAGAATCTCACTGTTAATGCATGAGACCTTTCCTTATGGGACACAATATCAAGGCTGATCAAGAAAGCAGGCATCTGTACACCTTTAATGAATATCTTTTCACTACAACTTCTAAATTACATCTCAACAAGAATCCTACTCCCTCCGTCCCAAAATATAGCCACTTCTAGCATTCAAACTTTGTCCCAAAACATAGCTAGTTCACCTACTCCCTCAACTCAACCAATCACAATCATCTCTCATTTAATTTCTCCACCTACTTCCTCATCTCAACCAATCACAATCATCCCTCATTTAATTTCACCTCTCCTTAATCCCCATGAAAAAACTCCATAAGCTCTTATATTTTGGGACAGAGGGAGTATATATGAACAGGCATATTTGAAGCAAAAGGAAATATTAGTGTGGCCATAAGAGGTCAAGGTTGCAAAACAATGGCCAAGAATGTGTGGTTCATCAAACTAGAAAGTTGTGTATCTTTTTTACATAAGGATTTGAGTTAACAAGAAAAGGGAACTACTATAGAGAACAAATTACATAGCTAAACACTTTAGTGCACATAACAATAAATCCAAATGGTGACTTATTTTCTCAAAAGATTGATGAAGTATAAATCGTACCAGCCATGACAATACCGTTTCAAAAGCTCTATGCACAACTGCAGTCAAACACTGAGATACTGCCGGTGTCAAGTTTGGGGTAAGCAAATATTCAAACACGCAACTGAACGCACTATTTGATTTATTCAACATAGAGGTAGCTGAAAGTATGCCACCATTGCAGCTAAAACGCAATATCTCAAGGAATGCAACTGCAAGGAGATATGTAGCTTTAACCCCTGAAAATAAAGTAAAAAGGGTATTAATAAGCTACTTACAGAATTTCATTTGTCTTTGGTAACATTTCGTAATGAAAGCAGGTGTGTGGGTCCAATAATCCAGTTAAGTTCTAACAATAGAAATGGAAGGGAAAATGAATATTTTTTCATCCTTTTATCTTCAAAACGGCAGATTTTAGCCTTTACAAGTTAATCCTTGTAAAGGGCAACAAATACTCCATCCAGTCAGAAAAGACAGAAATACATGTCGCTTTACCTCAAAAAAAGAAATACATGTCGTTTTGGATATAAATTTACTGAAACTTTCAAAATTCTGCGTAAAATTCTCTTCTAAATATTAAGGTTGATACATGAAAATCTTATGTGCAGATTTCTCGATAAATACTTTCATAAAATTACCATTTTATTGGATTTTATCATTATATTACCATAGAAATTAGTGGTCAGTGGTCACAATTGCACTCTGGGGATTGTGTCATGCCTTTCTGACTATAGGGAGTGGCAAGGAAAGAGAGCTGCTTGGATGTGAAGATCTTCCAAGTGCATCAAAAGTACAGTAAACACGGGACTCATTATGAAATGGTATTTTAGTAATTGATCGTCCCCAAAATTTGCATAATTGTCCTCAATTGGGGTAAAAAAGCAGAAAAATCCTAGCATGTCCACAATATAAAAGACCTTACAGAAATCATCTGTTGAATCAATCATCGAGATGTGCAGGTGATGAAGCATTTCCCAGCTCTTAGCCTTTTTTCCTCAATTTCCTCAATAAAAAGAGACTTGAAAGGATGGAATATTCCCAAAGATTTGGCCTTGAATAGGAGTCATGGAGAGAAGTTATTCATGTGCCTAAACCTTGATTAATGGTTCCTGTTGGGTTTTAACTCTAGCCTACCCCAACTTGCTTGGGATTGAAAGGCTTTGTTGTTGTTGTTGTTGTTTATTCGCAGTAGCTTTAGTGGTAGTGCTCACTGCTCAAAGATACTTGTCAATTGTCATCCAGCATTCTAGTTGTATGTGCATGGTAATATAGCACCATGGGTACTGTTAACGCACATAACAGGGATACCAAGGTGTGAAAGCAACAGTGGAACTACCACTATTGGCCACAACGGGAGGATGCATATGGGTTACCACTAATATAATACTCAAACCACAGAAGAGTTAGGTGAGCCATTATGCTTCTGTATCAACCTATTCTGGTAACTGGACTAATCACTAGTATATAGATATACACAATATATTTTGTTAGTGAATTGACTGGATGATTGTGAAGTTTAAGGATCTAAATGCAATGCACTCAATTATATAGTTATATGATATTAGTAGATTGGAGGCAATATTGTATTTGTGTGAGACAAAATAAAGAAATGCATAAGCAGCAAAGAGTCAACAGAGAATAAACATTGACCTGAAATTGTACTCATTGCTGCTACCTCAACTCGACCTCCTAAAGCCGCAGAAAGTGTGGTTCTCTGTCCAACAGCAGCTTTTTCGTTATTACTGCCACGACGACTACCTGGGTTATGAAGAGCATTTAACTCTAGCTCATCTTCAAGCCATTTTGCTGAACTGACAACCTGAATTGACAAAAGCAAAAATGGTAGAAACAATGTATTAAGAAAAGCAAGATGAACAGCCTGTCAGCATGGAATGATCATCAGGGGGGCTAACAATCCTAACTGATAACTTCTACATAAAAGGAGAGAAAAAAACATATGAATGATTGAGGATGGTAATTATCCAAGAATTCTTATCCATTATAGTATAAAAACGACAATTGGTTTTAAAACCAGCAACACTCAATAATATGTTATAAATCCATCTTCAATAATAAGATATGTTCAGTAGTACCAGGAAAAAAATGAAAACAAATTTGATTTATTAATTGCACAAGAAATGAACTGTTTCTAGCCCTGCGGCACCAAACAACTTACCAGTGGTGGAGTTCCTTGTGCAATGTGTTGCACTGCTACACACCACTGGCTATTCCACATGTAGGGTCCAGCAACAGCCTGAAGGGCTATAGCGCTGATGCTCTCCGTAGTGCTCAATGATGTTGAAACTGGTTTTGTAGGTGCCTGATTGCTTTGTATTGGAGGAGCTAGCCCAAACAAGACAATGTAGAACCACAGGTTACGGAACAATTTCAATAACGATGGCTCAACAGTGGAAACTGGGTCAAAATCAGAACATATTTCAGCAACTGCAGGAAGTAATGGACCCATCAAATCAGCACCACTCCTGCAGTAATGAAAAATTATGTTAAGCACATAGTACTGCAGTTAATTAGTTAAGACAGGCATAAGACATGGTATTTTTTTTGTAAAACGAATGATGACAGGAAAATAAAAGAATAAAAATACATAAAATATTGATTGAAGTACATTGTGAAAATATTGTGATGCCAAATCTACTCGTGACATTTTTTATCTGACAAATATAAAATATAAATACTTGATAGAAATTTGATAAACACATATCAGTGCTCAAAGTTGAGAGTATCTGACTGCAGGTACAAATAGATAGAGCAGATGTGATACTTCATAAAGTGAAAAAAGAAACATCACGATGAGTAGTCAAGCAGAATGAACTAAAAGAAAATCCACAAAATGATGCTGCCAACTATCGAAATTAATAAATTAAGGATGCGTGCATTGGATTCTATATGTTAACAAGAAAATATGTTCGGATCCAAACAGCATGTAAATCACTCAACAAGTTTGAACTTCAACAATCATAAACTAAGATTATAAATCAACAATATGGCATATTACCTCCCACTTTTAGACTCAGAAGCTAACCCCACATCTGAGCAGAGAGACAATAGCCTATGACGGTAATCAGACCTGAGCTTCGTGCTAGTGAGGTTGGTAGCAACCAGCAAAAACCCTGCAGGAAGAGTCTAGAATTGTGTTGACACAGTTAGCATGGAACATGGAACTATGGAAGCACAAGCTGTAACAAAAGTTTCTTATGTAACTAAGCACAGACCTCTATTCGCTCAGTTGTTGCTTCTGATGGTACTGTGTTGTTTTCTGCAGATCCTACAGCTTTAACTTTATCGAGATAGCTTCTTGTCATCAAGACAATGCTCTCACGATATGACTTTTCAAAACCCAAGCATGCCACATGAGATATTGCATCTAACAACTGCAGTAGAGTACAAAAAGGGTGCTTTTATTTAAGAGTTGCAAGCAATACCATCAAATTTGATCAAAGGAAAGATTGAAAGAACAAGAAAGAGATACAAAACAAAATAAATAAATACGTAGTGAGTAGGATACAGAAGTTCCATACCCGAAGTCGCAGTAAACTTGGAGATGAAGCATCACCCTCTTCTAAATGTTCAATGAAAAGAGGTAAAATCATGTCTACAACTTCCCATTTTTTCAAGCATACACATAGCTCAGCCAGAAGCCGTATAACATTAAGTCGCATCACCAGTACTGTATCTTTTTCTTTGCCATCCTGAAAGGATTCATAGTCAAGTAAACAAGCAGCAATTGAAATTTAATTTAAAAAGGATTGTCTTTGCATGGCTGAGTGCAAAAGGAAGTTTAACTTGAACATTGACATACATTTATAACTACCTAGAATCCCGAAAGAAAATGATGGTAGCATTTTGGTAATCAGAAATGTTTCTAATATTAAAACACCAGATTTTTTACTACAATAAAATGAAGGGTTTTAATAGTCAAAATTGTACTTTGGAGGATGTGAGAAGCACAAAAAACAACACTCGGGTTCAATCAGAATCTTCCTAGTTTAAGTATAATCATGAGTTTACCACAACACCATAAAGTGGCAATGGCTTATAGAAAGATCACGCTAATACTCTCTTACACTCTTACTTACACATAATTACAAACCTATAACTATGATGGTACCAATGATACATTGTGCACTTGTGGTAACTTGACATGTTTGAATGACTGCTGGGGTTATAAAAAGGTAGAGAATAGATGCTTAAATTTTGCAGTTTTTTCAGCATGCTGATCACCATACTAACTGGTATAACTTTCACATGTTAATTATCATTTATTTAAAAACAGTAATCATGTTTTCACAACACATGTACAAATGACATCTAGTAAGGCTTCTTCATACAGCAGTGTCCTAATATAGGGTACAAGACATCCTTGCAGTGTCCAACTAAAAGACAGTTGGGTTGTAGCAAATCTTACTGAACTAGAAAATTTCCAAAAAGATAAGGAATACCTCCTCATAATCATTCCGTTCACGGACATACGCAGCTAAACGCATAATGAATGTGTCAACCAGAGCCCTATCCTTTGTCCAGCCAAACTCTATAATTTCACAGCTCAACTTAACCACTGACTCGAACAAAGCTCCAGGGCTACTGCCCATCATGTCAGCCTGCACCAAAATGGTTAGTTTCACATCAGCAAACATCTCTAATTCTCTATAAACCTATAAATTTCAGGAGTCCAAGCAAGAGCAGTGCAGAAGAAACATGCCTGCAAACAAGTGCTCACAACAAGCGGTTTCAAAGGAATCAGTAGCACTGGAAGAAGCTGCCCCCCACGTGAGACCGTTATCTGGCTGATGCCATTGAGCAGAGTGCAGAATAGCTCCTCACAGATCTTCAATTTGCGCCAGGATGAGAGTATGCATGATTTAGTGGCCTCGATGAACCAAGCTAGAGTCTGCTGGAGCGCATCCTTGGAAGCCTTGCTATCAACATCCATGGTAGAAACACTACGTACCAGCACCACTACTGCAGCCTGGCAACAGAATAATTTGGTGTTTATCCTTGTCTTCAGCTGTGCACCCTGCTCTCTCCAGTCCCGTTTCCTGATCTGCCAACCATTACATCAACCATGAGCTAACTGCAAGCAAGCATACAGCCAACTCTCCAGCATGTTCAAGCAAATGCAGAAGTCTCCATTGTTCACACGAACTGCACAGGGACATAAACAACCCAATCTAACCTTTAGGAACTCTGAGAGCGACCGGACCTGCCGTGCAGCAGCATTCCTGACCTTGACAACCTTCTCGGCCTAAAGACCACCTTCGCCTCCCAACATATGCACGATCAGCCTGAAGGCGACCTCCTTCCGCTGCAGCGCCTCTACCTCCTCCTCCTCAAACCTCAGAACCACCTCCCTTACCCCTCCATTTTCCTCTCCCGCCGCGTGCTCCCCCTTCCCCTTGGCCTTGGGCGGCGCCTCCTCGGAGTCCGCGAACTCGAGGAGCAGCCGGGCGGCGACGGGCGCGGCATCCGCAGGGAGAAGCGACAGGGGACTGGCAGCCGCAGCGGAGAGGAACGCGCTGGCGAGCGACGCGGAGGCGGGGTCGGCGACGTCGAGGGCCGCGAGGAGCGCGGCGGAGAGGGCAGACGAGAGGGCGGGGGAGACGGGCGCGGCGGCGAGCAGGGGAAGGATCCTGGAGAGGAACGGCGCGGGGGCGAAGGACTGGGGCCAGAAGGACGGGGAGAGGAAGGCGTGGGAGGCGAGGAAAGCGAGGAGCGGGGGCGGGGGCGGGGACGGGGAGGAGCTGCCACCGGCGGGAAGGAGGCGAGCGAGGGCGAGGAGGGAGTGGAGGTGCGCCCGCGACGCCCGTGGCGGGACGGCCGTCGCCGGCGCGGCGCAGCGGGAGGAGAGCCAGGTGAGCTTGTCGGCGAGGAGGAGATCCGGGTGCGACGCCACCAGGTCGCAGAGCTCGTTGAGCGCCTCCATGGGGTTCCGCGGCGGCAATGCGGTCAGATCATGGGGTCGCCGCGGCAGCAGATCGGGGGTCGGGGACGTCGGGGCGATGGGGGCGAGGCGGAGAAACGGAGACGGAGAGGACAGGAGGAGACCCCGTCGTTTTTTCCGACGCGAGAGTAACTCGCGGAGCCGAGGTCATGATGGGTGGTAATCTGGGTGGTTTTTGTTCGTAATTTTTTTAATTTGTTTTTTGGTTGACTCTGCTCCGCGGAAGCGGGTATGTTGGGGGAAGAGTGCGCGACAGGCTTGAAAACGGACAAAAGCAGACGAAGGCACGAAGCTAGGTGCATTTGCTGCTAATCCATTTGTTTCAGAGTATTTATTTTTTTTCTTAGATTTTATAGTTCTTATTGGTTTGAGTTTGAGATTATAATAATTTAGGTTATTAGTTAAAGGAATACACAAATAGGTAGTTTAAGTAATTTATATTGTAGGAATCTAATAAGTCAGAGGAACCTAACTTTTTAATTTATTACTCACTAACATATTATATCTAAAATCTAGTGATCAAACAACTCACGGTGTTTTTTATATTATTTTAAACTAGCTTATTATGATCTCACTAGAATACAATAATTTCAAATTTAAAAGGTCTAATAAGGTGCATTTGATAAAGTTTTATTGACCGAAGGGATCAGTAGCAAATAAAAACATTAATGGCTGCAGTTGCAGTAAGCTTCCCTGCAGAAACAGATGCCGTAATTTTTATCGCTTTTGCGGACAATGCCCATCATGGATCATTCGGTCATGAACCGATAGCACAGAGCGCCGTATTCACAAAGAATTATGTACAATGTGTTGCTATAAATGTTACTGTATTGGATTCAAAAATTGCCCAGTGAAAAGCTTGCATGTTGCTACAGCCAAAATTGATCTGCACAAAGAAAAGGAAACGGAATCTCACTTGGTACAGCACCGAAATTTGCAGACGGGTGGTCACGCGAGCAACGAACAGGCCAATCGGGAAAAGGTGCAAGAAGACGAGAGATGAACACGACTAGTCAGTCATCTCGCTGACTCGCTTGCGTTTGCTTTGCCACACCTATCGGCTATCTACAGTAAACCATCGGATGATGAACTGTGAATGATGCTTTGCTATTGTACTCCCCGAAAACCATCTCCCTTTCTACGGCCAAACCCACATGTACAGAAGTATTCAGGAGCTGGCCCCTCGTCCCCGAGCCCCAGCAACCCAGGGATGCTCAGCTACAGCAGATCAGCAAGTTGGGAGTTCATGTCGTCAGGTATTTGCACCGGATCATTGGCAATCTACTCCGCGGAGATGACTTGAATGAGTTCGATGAAACAGGCAAAGCAAACAGAAATCATACAGTATAGAGTAACGCCAACTGCCCATGCATCAGATGCCCTACCATGGTAGGCTGAAGATGAACCTGCAAAGTAGACTGAACTTGAAGGGTTGATCACATTTAGCAAGCCTGAGCCACTGGCCAAAGAATATTTTGCAATTCGTGCCAATGGCAAAAGAATCGGGGTTGTTGCCTTTTTAATCATTGGTATTTACATTCATCGCCATGATTTGTCTTCGTAAAGTTGCACTATGTAAGTAACTAGTTTCCGTCATGATAACTCCTCGCGGGAAAACTCATATGATCAGTTGATCACAAAATTGCCGTGTAGTTAAACCTGAGGGTGGTACATACACAGCCGGGGATTCCACCTTCCCGCTCAGATGAACACCGAAATGGCGCGGACCCAAAACACTACTTCCGCAAGACCACAAGGACACCAGTAGTGTCTACAATATATTTCTAAAATATTTATCACTAGTATTCTAACTCGTTTCTCAACCAAACAGCATCAAAAACAAATATATTCCATCCTATTCTATTTTGTCCCTCGAAAGTGGAAAGTCGGTGTTTGACCAGATCCCCGCAAACAAAGGCCACCTCGAATCCCGATTGATCCTAGCGCAGAAAAATCTCCGAATCGCAAAACCCACCCACCCCTGCTCCATCGCGACCGACGACTTCCGTCCCTTTAACTTATGTTTTTGCCTCCTTTAATATCACAGTATAATATTCCGAAAAAAACCTTGCTCTACAGTATAATATCACAGCGTATAAATTTTTCATGTAGATAGCAGATGGCACGAAACATTGTTCTTGCCCTAGCAAAGATGGGCAGATGGGCCGTGCCATTTTTCAAGCCCGATGAAATGGCCGGGGGCCAACCAGGCTAAGGCTAGTAGGGCACCCATGGTGCACCAGAGAAATTTCTGATGCTCCCTGGGAGGTTTGCCTACATATGCTGATATGCAGTAAGCTACATACTTCTGTTTCTCTTTGGAGACGGAGAGAGAACCAAAGACTTGTTGAGCGGGGCTTGAATGCTGCCTCCAAGGTGAAAACATACATTTTCTTCCTAAACACACATGCCGTTTGCCGTTCGGTGAAAGACCAATAGTTTAAATAAAGCAGCAAAACCACACCATTCACCAGCTCACCCCCTCAGCATTCACGAGAGGCCCCGTTGACTTCGATAAAGTGAGCTCTCACCAAGCTAACTTGAACTCAAACATGCCGATTGATTCAGGAGATTGGAAAGGCTGTATACAAAACAGTGCAAGAAATTAACTCAACTATATGACAGAGTGAACATAACACCTCGACACCAAAAATTTCAAAGAGCGAAAGAAAAAATTGGTACATAAATGCCCGGGCATTGGTTTGCATGAGCTGACCAAAGGACCCTAAGCATATATCAAGTGTAACAGCAGCCTCAAGGTAAACAAAAATCAAGGAGGGAATGGGGGAAAAGAGAAAAAAAACTCGACCATGTATAATACTTATTCCTTGCATTCAGTAAACATCCCGGTAAATATACGAATGAAAGCGAAACATTAGAGACACTAGAAAGAATATAGGGGGGCTCTACCTAGCACCGTTTATCTCAACTGCGTAGGGGAGCAGAGGAGGCCTGAAGCATCTGCGCCAACCACGGCAAGTTCACATATGGTACAAAGCTGCCCTTCGATGGAAGGAACGAACCGGGATCCACAGTACGGGCAGGAAACATCCTTTTGGCCACGGTAGATTGGAACATATGTGGCGCCACAGACCACAAATGGATTTCTGTAGTCATAATTCATCTCACAGCTATCCTTCTTCCCATTGCACTGTTGCTGCACCTGTCGGGCCCTCCTTGCTTGGGCCTCATTAGGGCTGTTCTCAAGCAGCATCCTTGCAAAGTGCTCTGCAGTAGCAAAGTTCTTCTGCTTGTAGCATAGAGCCATAGCACTAGCAAGCACAAGCCTCATATGAACCCTTTGAAGCTTGCAGTTAGTGAAGTAAGCCGCCAGTTCTTGTTGGCGGTTGACATCATCCTTCAATTCCTTCCTCTTGAGTTCCATCCTCAGGCCGAGAATATACTCCTTCACTATCTCGATCAACTCCTTCACTTCATCAACTTCCCTCCTCGAGTCTACCACAATAAGAGGGATGGTATGCAAGATGTTAAGGAATTGCCTCAGCGCTTCTGGGAACTTGCCCTCGGTAGTGGCCTTGTAGGCAGCCTTGAGCCTGTCTTCCATTTGCGAGAAGGTGAAAACAAGTGCAGGAGGGCCTCTCACATTAGGACTTGCAGACTCACTCCAACCTTTCTCAACAGCAACTGGAATAATGGGAGTAGTTGCAAGAGCACAAAGATATGAATGGCTGCCCATGTGCAGATCGAGAAACAAGGGCTTTAGGGGAGCAAAGTTTTTGATACCCAATTGGCGGCTAAGCAATCTCATTGCAGTGTCGAAGTTCCCAGCTGCCGCATGCTCCCCAGCAAGAGAAGATTTCTGAGTCCAAATCAGGCTGACAGGC